>JAOPSE010000032.1:25466577-25767490 GCA_029449295.1 Zea luxurians | reverse complement strand
ATATTTGGGTCTACTAACGAATCTACATGTGAGGAATTTAGTAGGATCATGACACAGAAGTTCGAGATGTCTATGATGGGGGAGTTGAAGTATTTTCTAGGATTTCAAGTCAAGCAACTCCAAGAGGGCACCTTCATCAGCCAAACGAAGTACATCAAGACATTCTAAACAAGTTTGGGATGAAGGATGCCAAACCCATCAAGACACCCATGGGAACCAATGGGCATCTCGACCTTGACACGGAAGGTAAGTCCGTAGATCAAAAGGTATACCGTCGATGATAGGTTCTTTACTCTATTTATGTGCATCTCGACCGGATATTATGCTTTTCGTATGCATGTGTGCAAGATTCCAAGCGACCCTAAGGAAGCTCACCTTACGGCCGTAAAACGAATCTTGAGATATTTGGCTTATACTCCTAAGTTTGGGCTTTGGTACCCTCGGGAATCCACATTTGATTTAATTGGTTATTCGGATGCCGATTGGGCGGGTTGTAAAATTAATATAAAGACACATCAGGGATGCCTTGCCAGTTCTTGGAAGATCCTTGGTGTCATGGGCTTCAAAGAAGCAAAATTCTGTGGCTCTTTCAACCGTCGAAGCCGAGTACATTGCCGCAGGCCATTGTTGCGCGCAACTACTTTGGATGAGGCAAACCCTTAGGGACTACGGTTACAAATTAACCAAAGTTCCTCTTCTATGTGATAATGAGAGTGCAATCCGCATGGCGGATAATCCCGTTGAGCATAGCCGCACTAAACACATAGCCATTCGGTATCATTTTCTTAGGGATCACCAATAAAAGGGGGATATCGAGATTGCATATATTAACACTAAAGATCAATTAGCCGATATCTTTACCAAGCCACTTGATGAACAAACTTTTAACAAACTTAGGCATGAGCTAAATATTCTTGATTCTAGGAACTTCTTTTGTTGATTTGCACACATAGCTCATAAATATACCTTTGATCATTTAAATATTCTTGATTCTAGGAACAATCCATGCATATTTTATAAGTATTTATATTGGCTCAATTCGAAGCAACCTTTGCACTTACATTATGCAAACTAGTTCAATTATGCACTTCTACATTTGCTTTGGTTTGTGTTGACATCAATCACCAAAAAGGGGGAGATTGAAAGGGAATTAGGCTTACACCTATTTCTAAATGATTTTGGTGGTTGAATTGCCCAACACAAATAATTGGACTAACTAGTTTGCTCTAGTCTATGAGTTATACAGGTGCCAAAGGTTCACACTTAGCCAATAAAAAGACCAAGAAATGGGTTCAACAAAAAGAGCAAGGGATAACCGAAGTCAGCCCTGGTCTGGCGCACCGGACTGTCCGGTGTGCCACCGGACAGTGTCCGGTGCACCAGGGGACTCCAAGCTAAACTTCGCACCTTCGGGAATTCTCAGAGGCGCTCCGCTATAGTTCACCGGACTGTCCGGTGTACCACCGGACAGTGTCCGGTGCTCCAAGGAAGAGCAACTCTGAACTCGCCAGCTTCGGGAATCCGCTGCTATATTTCACCGGACATGTCCGGTGCACACCGGACTGTCCAGTGTAACGGCGGAGCAACGCTACTTCGCGCCAACGGCCATCTGCAGCTGCATTTAATGCGCGCCAGCGCGCGCAGAGGAACAGGGCACGCGCGGGTGGCACACCGGACAGCCTACAGGGCATGTCCGGTGCACCACCGCACAGCCAGGCGGGCCCACACGTCAGAGCTCCAACGGTCAGAACCCAACGGCCTGGTGACGTGGCCGGCGCACCGGACAGTGTCCGGTGGCGCACCGGACTGTCCGGTGCGCCATGCGACAGCAGCCTCCACCAACGGCTACTTTGGTGGTTGGGGTTATAAATACCCCCAACCATCCCACATTCAAGTCATCCAAGTTTTCACACTTCTACACCTTACAAAAGCTCTAGCATTCAATTCTAGACACACCTAAGTGATCAAATCCTCTCCAATTCCACACAAGGCTTTAGTGATTAGTGAGAGAGATTTGTTGTGTTCTTTTGAGCTCTTGCACTTGGATTGCTTCTTTCTTTCTCATTTGTTTCTTGTGATCAAAACTCAATTGTAACCGAGGCAAGAGACACCAATTGTGTGGTGGTCCTTGCGGGGAAGTTTTATTCCCGGTTGATTTGAGAAGAGAAGCTCACTCGGTTCGAGGGACCGTTTGAGAGAGGGAAAGGGTTGAAGAGACCCGGTCTTTGTGACCACCTCAACGGGGAGTAGGTTTGCAAGAACCGAACCTCGGTAAAACAAATCCACGTGTCACACTCTTTATTCGCTTGTGATTTGTTTTGCACCCTCTCTCGCGGACTCGATTATATTTCTAACACTAACCCGGCTTGTAGTTGTGATTTAGTTTGTAAATTTCAGATTCGCCCTATTCACCCCCCCTCTAGGCGACTTTCAAGCCGCCACCGTCAAGCCTTCGGATTGGGGAGCCGCCACCTCCGCGCCTTCAAATTTGGGATCGACCATCGGCCGTGCGACCGGAAGCCGATGCACGCGCCAAGGTGGACGTCCGACACCCGTGCATCGTGGTGGAGCGTCAAAAACTAAACCCTGACGGTTTGAGGCTTTTTATAGACACCAGAACTTGGTTCGGCTGAACCGGATGACAACATTAGACCAGAGCTTCACTAGCCATTGGAAACTTAGTCTTCGTAATATACAAACTATATATATTAATATAATCATGCTGGACAGGTTCGACACTGCAGGTTGAATAGATATGGGCCTACTTTACCGGATCGGGCCACAACAATATTAAATAGGATTGTGTTTAAATAACTATCACATTTAATCAAGGTCTACATGTATAGTAATCTTATATAAATATAGAAACCATATCTATGCACGGACATCTAACTAGTATATCACTGTTATTTTAGTATTCCTCAAAATGAAACATTTATTATATGCTCATAGTCATTTTTCTCAAAAAAAAACATTTTACAAACTGTGCAGCTCATGCATTAGCGCATTAGCGCCTTGTCTACTTGAGAGTGAGGACCGTTAATATATCCAGGAGGTGTTGATATGCACGTTTTCGACCATGTCACATTTTTGTTTAATCGTTTGAAAAGGATATTGAGACGGACACAGGATGACAAGATCTCATATGCTAGTTGATGACAGCTAATTAACAGTCCTCCTCTCCCTTTATCCCTGCAACATCCTCGCTGGCATCTGCCAAGTTCGAAGGCCCACCCCGGTATAAAAGGCGGATCCATTCCGTTAATTTCCCACGTCCAGGAAAAATATCGAAACAAGGACGAAAAACACGAAGAATTACGCCCCATCTTCGGTTTCTTTCCTCCGGACTTCGTCTTCCTGCTTGCGGCGTCCGCCAATTCCCTTCCCTACCCAAACCCTAGAGCAAAGCTGAATGGCCCTCGCCACGAGCTCGCGAGAGACTCTGCGCCGCCGCCGGTGACTGCTGATCCGCCCGCCGCCGCCGCGCCCGCTGCTCTGTCACGCAGGAGGCGACGGTATGGCGTCGAGGCAGCACAATGCACAGTTCCACAAATCCAAGACGCTCGACAACAAATACGTGAGGATTTCTGGCGCCTCTCGCCACGGATCCGGGGGAGAATTCTTGTTTCGTTGCTGCGAATTTTGGGGTTTTCTACTCACTCACTGCCCCTGCGCGGGCGCGTGTGCAGATGCTCGGAGATGAGATAGGGAAGGGGGCGTACGGCCGCGTATACAAGGGGCTTGACCTGGAGAATGGCGATTTCGTGGCCATCAAACAGGTCTCGCTGGAGAACATTCCGCAGGAGGATCTCAACATAATAATGGTGATATTTTTTTTTTCTTTTAACTTATCATGCACAGGAACTGACGACCAGCAGACGTGAGGAATTTCGTGAAATGTGGTTTCGGGCGGAGCTGTGTGCCTGTGTACACAGCGGCTGCAGTGCAGCTATAGTATGGAGTTTGAGCCATGCAGCTCGCCCTTTTGTAGTGTACTTTTTTTTGCTGTGAGATTACATCCCATGGATAGGTTCTGCTAGCTTACTCATGTGAGTTGTAAGCAAGCTCTCTGTTTGGTCAGATTGTTCAAAAAAAATTATAGTATGATTATATTGGGATTTCATAAAAACAATGTATCATTTCCAAATTTACTGCCAATAGACAGGTTTTGTTTTGTCACATTGTTCACGAGAAAAAAAATCTGCAGTTTCTACACCATGACTAATAGTGACTTCAGCCTTATATGCCTTTGCAAGCAACAATGAGATTTTGAACCTCTGCAACTTTTCTGCAATTGATGGATTAGTCTTTTGCCTACATAACTACATATAGGTGGTTTGACAGCAAATAAAAGCAATGTGTAGGCTGACACGTGGTTCTTCTAAATCTAAGCTACAGATGTATAGGTATCGTGTAAACTGATAATATCTAAAATAGAACTTCATGTGTTGGTGTTAATTTTGCGAGTTCGCTGAGTTTTTTTTCATCCTTTTTGATATTGGTTTCATATATCACCTAACACTTGTAGATGATTTTGAAATCTGTGTGTATGCTTGTCTAAATGTTGTCCTTTGGAGTTTGGAGCATATCTGATGCATCTGTCCAGAGCTTGGGAAATAACAACTTTAGTTGTTTTGTTTGCTTATTTACCATACGGACATACGGTCGGACTTACTTGGCCACATACGCCATCAAGTACCACAGGATGCACTAGTGCGGTCACTGCTTGATTTTTTAGAACACTGGGTTTAAGGAAGTAATACATTTTTTTTGCATTCTTCTTGTATAACCATTTCTACCACAGTACCACTTTGTTATACAGCTCTTGTTAAAACACTTCCACCTCTTTTGGTGAATATTACTATTTCCTGCAATTGCTCTTGTATTCCTGCAGCCTAGGGTTCTAATTAATTGTCTTTGGTGCATGTTTAACGATTCTGCACAATGCTTTTCTGGTAGGTGTATGCAGCAAGAGATCGACCTTTTGAAAGTATGTTTTGTTGTTTTTATATTATGCAACTATAATCACATCTCTATTGTTTTTTTCCTGTTAACTTACACAAATAGACATATGTTATTTCCTTTTAATCAGAACTTTTATTATATTTGCTATGCTCTACCAGTGTGTAGGGAGTTTCTGTGGCTTATGAAAATTCATATAGATCGAACTAACTCCTTTATTTGAGTTGGAGAATACAACCTTAACCCTAATCTGGGTTGGGAGTGAATATATATAGCTGAGTGTTGTGGGCCAAGGCCCATTACAATGGAGGTATACACAGAGACGGTAAACAATACTAACACTTTGGTCTAGTATATACTGTTATACACTTTGAGGTGCTTTTATTTTCGTTTTAAGAGGCAATAAAATTTGGAAATAGTAACTAGTCTGGTGGGAAAGCTAAAACTATTTATTCTTTCAGTTGATTTTAGTAGCTTCTATTGTTTTTGAAATTGAAAGCAGGAACTTGGTTGTTTTATGCACTTATGCAGAACTCCAAATCTTTTGTTTTTTGTACAGAATCTTAATCACAAAAATATTGTCAAGTATCTGGGATCACTGAAGACAAAGAGCCACCTCCATATTATTTTAGAGTAAGCAATCGTCGTTGAAAATGTCCTCATAGTTGATTCAAGGTAGAGGTATACAATATACATCTAGTGAATTTTCGACATGGAAGTTCTAATACCATATCGATATCTGCAGGTATGTGGAGAATGGCTCACTTGCCAATATTATCAAGCCAAACAAATTCGGACCTATTCCTGAATCTTTGGTGGCTCTTTACATTGCTCAGGTGCTTGTGGTGGTTACTGTAATACTACTACTTTTCTCTTTTTCCCCTTATTTTTATCTGATTTCAGTTTTTATATGACCAGGTGTTGGAAGGTCTTGTTTATCTGCATGAACAAGGTGTCATTCATAGAGATATCAAGGCGCAAATATACTGAGTACCAAGAGGTTAATGGCTGTATATTATTTCCCTCCTTTTTTCTTTGTTTCACTCATTGAATTTGGTAAAAGAAATCTTGGAATGCCTAGAAATCTGAATGTTGTTAAACTTGTCTTGGAACTTGGAAGTAACCTTCTAATACCATAACTGGAAGCATAAAACCATGAAAACATGTAGTCACATGACTGATGCAGTAAAAAAGAAAGAAATAAAGGGGCATCCTAGAGATAAAACCATGGACAAATAGTGTGCTATGCTAGCGTAGATTTTGGGAGGATGAATTTTTATTATGAAGTGTGTATCCCCCTTATATTCTAAACTTGCAATAGAAACATAGCAGTAATATGTTTTCTCTACATATCTTCATTTGTTAACCCTGCTTGTTTTAGGGTCTTGTCAAACTTGCTGATTTTGGAGTTGCCACTAAATTGACTGAAGCTGACATCAACACTCATTCTGTGGTCGGCACTCCATACTGGATGGCGCCTGAGGTCGGCTATTGACTAACCATTTGTTGAATATGATGTTTCTACTGCATTCTTGCCCTCTATGCCACTTAGCATACTGGAGTAGGTTATTATCTTAATTTTTTGCGTCTTACTATTAAATGTGTTGAAGGTTCCCTGGTTCCATTGTTTTGTGGATGTAAAATCTGTGGAATCAACAAATACTAAGGCAACCATTAATTTAACATTAGTTCATCAAGTTGAAAGCTCAACTCATAGAAAAAATAACAATGTCTGCTTATGTGGGGGACACATTGTTTAGAACTTGGGAAGATGATCATTGAGGTCAGTAGAACTTATTTACACCAATGTGTTACATTGTTTCTGGAATCCTATATGTATTTTCAATATTTGGTGATCATTGGTTTTGCAAATACATGCCAGTGGCACCACAAAAGTATAGGTTTCTAAAGGATGTCTGGACACAAGGTTGACTCAACATATCTAGTCTAGGCTGAAGAGTTTTACTTACATATTCAACTAGGACAAATGGACTGATTTAATTCGAAAATTCACATAACTGATTGTGTTTCTTACTCCGATAGATATATGGGATGATATTAATTGCTATGATGGCTACTATGGTCTTATGTCTGTCACCATAAAAATGTATATAATTGCATTTAATGCAATCTAGGATTTGAGTTTCATTCATCATCTTATCAACGCATGGACTAAAGAAGGGCATACCTAGTATCAGAGGCTCCCACATGAGTGGGTATAGGGAAGGGATAAACCGAAGCAAGCCTTCCCCCCCCTGCAAATGCAGATAGGCTGCTTCGAACCTGTGATCTGATGACTCAGTGAGAGCTCTCACCATTGCAATAGGCCTGCCCTTCCCTTATCAATGCATGACTACATTAGGTTTTTTAATACATTGTAGGATTTGAGTTTCATTCATCATCTTATCCACACATGACTACATTAGGTCATTGAAATGTCCGGCGTTTGCGCTGCTTCTGATATCTGGAGTGTGGGTTGCACTGTAATTGAGTTGCTGACATGTGCCCCGCCATATTATGATCTCCAACCTATGCCTGCACTGTTCCGTATTGTTCAGGTGTGTTGCATACAGCTGTTTCAATTTATGTTCATCTTTGCAAGTTACTCTTTATTGTGCTATGTGAGTATACTATTTTTTGTTATAGGATGTGCATCCACCAAATACCAGAAGGACTGTCACCTGAGGTTACTGATTTTCTCCAACAGTGTTTCCAAAGGTTCTCTATCTTAATGTTATTTGAGGACTTCAATTTGTATTTCTTTACTTACATGGCCTGACTTTTTTTAAATTACTTTAGGATGCGATGCAAAGGCCTGATGCAAAAGCATTATTGATGCCATACATGGTTGCAAAACTTAAGACGAGCTTTGCCTGGTTCTCTTCGGCAACCTACTCCATTGAGGTATAAATAAGAGTTTCATGTGATAGCGAATAGTTTGATGAACATATATACAGTCTAGAAAGTACAAACATCATTGACTTTTATTTTGCTTCATAATATATCACTAAATTGGATGTTCATTGATTATTTGAAGTTTTGAACCTTCTTCCATTGAGAAGACACTTACATTCTCCTCCTGTCGGTACAATCAGGAACATCGATGGTGATGATGAAGGCTCAAGAGGTGATAATAGCTTGGGTTTTTGCGACACACCAGGAGATATTCAAACAACTATTACTTCTAATGTTGACCAGGTAACACTATCAGGGTTTTTTACTCGTCATGTTTAGCTCAGGGTTATGATCCTCCCAAATCTTCTGCAGTGCACCCACTATATTCTTAGCCTCTGAGGTTTGCAAATTATAATTATTTTTTATTTATGCTGCTCTAGGAGAATGGGAGTAAAGAACCAATTATGGACTGTACTGTACAAAGTAAATCTGAAGAGCTTCATGATGGAAATTTAAAACTTACTGAGGGCAGTAGTTCAAACAGTGTGGCGCTTATGAAAGATAATGTGGTCCTTAATAAAGATCCGACACTAGTTTTACATGAGAAGTTACCGGTGGAATCTTCATCTGGAGGTGCTGATTTGAATGGCAAAGTAATGGCACATGAACTATTGCAAGGTGGTCCGCCAGGTAAGGTAGAGCTGGAGAATAAAGAAAGTTCAAGTAGTGATGTGTTCTCCTTTCAGGCTGGAAGACAGAATATTGGCTTCCAAAAGGTGAGATCCTTGTGCATAGCATTTTGACTTGAAAAATCTTCTATAGTTCCTTAATCAAGAACTGTAAGGAGTCACTATGATGCACATGTTTGTGTGTGTGTGTGTGTGTGTGTATAACTCTGACCTGCGGGGGGTAAGACAGTCCCCGGGCATTAAGAAGACCTCACGCACTCCGAGAAAACCCCTGCCCCACCCATACACAGCGACACCAGAGCCCATATTTTTATATGCACCCTACATACACTTTCTTAAACAACCATTTGTTGTACAAGTGGAAGTTGAAAAGGTTGAAGCAAAATATACGAGGAAATATACTTGGACTGGCTTGTGTGTATGAAGGAACATGCTGGGATTATGCACGTCTATTCAGTTCGAGTTAAGTTACAATTGACACCCTTTGATCGAATGATGCAACCCGCTATGCTGCCACTGGCAATTAATTTTCAAATTTAGCTGTTTACATGCAACTATTAAACCATCATAACGCACATCTCCGACCTTTCATTCATTAATCAATCGTGTTGATTACTTGTCAATTGATCTATAATACTTTCGCTAGGTGAATAGCTATCAATGTTTACTCATTATCAAGGTCTTGAACTGATTTTATTTTTATTGGAAGTTCTTTGAATTGCCCTTAAACATATCCATATCCTGTCTTGACAGGTGGTTGAACCTTCAGTTGTTGAGGGGCCAAAACAGCTTAGTAGATTTAGTGACAAACCTGAAGATGCCTCTTTGGAAGACTTATTTCCACCAAATGATAAATGGGGAGATAATGGGGCTGAACCTTCAACATCAACTACTGTCCAAGAACTTAAATATAATGGTGTACAAAATGCGTTCTTGAAGGGGCTCAATGCTAGGGTGGAGAAGCAAAAAGAAAATGATAACGAGTCTATGAATGGTGGAAAGCTAATTGAATTTGCCATGCAACTAGAAAATATTGACGCGTTGGTACTGCACAACACTACTCTATCTTTGTACCTTTTATATTTAAAATAGATGATTTCTGTTTATTCTAGCTCTGATTTCAATGGTATTGGCCAAATTTATAGGGTTTTGGTGAACATATTCCTGGAGAGAGTCTTTTCCCTGTGCAGGTGTGCCATATCTACTTCTATAGTTTATTAGCATGATGTGTTCTACAGCTTTGGTCTGTTTTTGTGTAAAATTGATGTCAATACGTTGGCATATACAATGATGTCCACTAGGCTGTAAGGTGTCTTCAGGGCTCAAGGCGTTGCTGATGTGTTGCCAAAAGCAGTGAGAGGGAAGGAACCAGCAGGAAGGCAACTGCTGGTTCCATTGCTTGTGGAGGGGGGACAGCATGCAGGCTGCTGGAACTATGGAAGAGCTTACTTTTGTGGCAGTCATGTTCGTTCCTGCTCCCCTCACTCTGCTCAGAATACCACTGGTAGTGTGCCTTTACGTTGCTGCTGCTGGCGCGTAATTATGGTGGGTACAATATGTTAGGTGTATAACAAGGCATGGACTATCTCTTTGAGAGGAGGATTGACTGAGTACCTAGAAATGGTGACAAGCTGGATAGTCTAGGAAGGCAGTCTCTTTTCTTGTTTTCCTTTTCCCTTGAGATGTGTATGGTGTCGTGTTACCTTACCACCTCAAGTGCCTTGTCAATATGAAGGGGTTTGGTTTGCCATGCCTTGCCTTGCAACCTAAGAACGATGCTTTGGCAATGTTCTTGGTGAACCTTTACAGTTCTATAAATATACATCTTTTATATGGGAATATATCAGGTGCAAACCAACTACTTGGTGCAAACCGTGCAAACCAATACGTTGGTGGAGGTGGGAGGGTGTATTTAAAAATATACTAGGGGTGGTGGAAGGGTCGTTTTGGAAGATGATGCACGGTGGGAGGGCTGTTTTGAAAAATTATCATGACTGCTTGCACGGTTTACACCTGATACATTTCCTTTTATATATGACTGTCAGTTGTTTAATTATGTAATATCATTTCATTAATAGATAAAGGAGATTAAAAAACCCCACTAAGGGTAACAGAAAAACCCACACACACCCCACTTCTCAACACCAAGGATAACACACCACTAAGAAAAAAGGAGACAAGACTAGACCAAAAACATGGACTAGGTACTATCCTGGTCATGGTTGTGAGCAAAAGGATACCCTTCTCTCGAGCCAAGCCCTAGAAGGTGAACTCCTCACCAGCCATTACCAACACAGAACCTAAGTTAGGCAAACTCTCATTGAAAACACAATCGTTCCGCTGTTTCCAGATGATCCATGCTGATTTGGTGACCAGGGATCTATGGAGAGGAATCCCCTTGCTATTCACCCATGGATCCCCTCGTGATCCCTGGTCACCAAACCAGCCCTAAAGGTTGGGGGCCAAAGCAGCCCTAAAGGTTGGGGACTTAAGGCAAGACCTGCTTCAGCATTTCTCCACCATTCGTCAAAAGTGAGGTCGTCTGGCTGAGGAGCAAAGGCAGCCAACCCCAACCTTTGGAGCATAACATACCAAAACTGTCTGGCAAAAACGCATCCCACCAAAAGATGATTGATTGTTTCCATGTCTTGGTCACAAATAACACAAAGAATGGGATGGGATAGATTTCGTCTGGCTAATTTATTTGCAGTCCAACATCTGTTATTAAGCGCCCAGCCAGATGAAAAAAACACATTTTGGAGGAGCCCAGGCCTTCCATACTTGGTCATAGGCCTCAAAAACAGAAGATCCCTGCAGCAGTACCTCATAGGCAGATTTGGCTGAATACTTGCTATTAGCTGACAACCTCCAGATATGCTTATCAGGCTGCCCCTGCAACTGAAAGAAGGTTCCCAAGCTGGAATAATTCCTGTAGCAACTCCCATGACACTGCTCCATGAATATCCTGCACCCAGGACCAGTCGACCAAGGCTTCAGTCACCAATCGCCTGTTAACCAAGCGTCTTGGGATCATACTAAAGAAGTAAAGATCAATGGGGCCAAATCTTTAATCCTTTGACCATGCAGCCACCTGTCTTTCCAAAAAAGAGTTAATGATCCATTCTGAAGACACAGACACACAGCCATATCAAATAGACTTTGCAACTCAGGGCACACTGAACTTGAAGGCACCCCAAGGTCTACTGGTATCAGTCTTCTTGAGCCACAACCACCTTACTCTCAAGGCCCAACTCAGATTTTTAATGTCTGAAATCCTGAGCCTCTCCAAAGGTAACTCCTCCTAATTTTATCAATGGCTTTGTAAACCCAAGAGGGCAGATCAAGGGCCATAGCATGGTAAATAACAGTGGAAGTGATCACAGGCTGAACATGGACAGCCCTTCCAGCTCTGGTCATGAGATCAGCTTTCCACCCAGGAGGGAGGCCTTCAAGTTTGTCAATGAGTGTCTGCAACTGCATCTTAGTTAATCTCTTAATAGACAAAGGCAGTCCGCAGTCCTAATACTTAATAGGAAAATTATCCATACGACAGAGCAAAAGACCTTGTATGATGTCAACCTCAGCCTGTCCACATCTTATAGGAACCACACTGCTTTTTTGTATATTTGTCCTCAGCCCCGCAGCATCACCAAAAAGGTTCAAGATCCTCAATATCAGACCAATATCATTAGCACTAGGGCTAAGAAAAATTATAACATCATCAGCATATTAGGACACCCTATGCTGAATGAATCTAGAGGATAATGGCTGAAGCAGCCCCAACTAATTCCGAAAAATGAAGAGGTCTGACATGCTGGAGATTACAGACTAAGTCTGGTTCATAGTTTTGCAAAACTAGTTACAAAACTGCTGGCTAACAGGTTAGCTGGTTTTATGGATCAGTTTGTGGCCAAGAACCAAAGTGCTTTTATTAAAGGAAGGTTTATTCAAGAATCAAGATAATTTTATGATGGTCCAACAAACTGCTAGGTTTCTTCACGGCCAGAAGGTTCCCAGGATCCTTCTCAAATTGGACATCACCAAAGCTTTTGATACTGTCTCTGGCCCTTCCTTTTGGATATCTTGGAAGGTTTGGGTTTTTGGAAGAGTTTGGAGAGACTTAATCAGTTGTCTTCTTTCCACTTGCTCCACTCATTCTTTTGAATGGTGTTCCTGGTAGCTTTATCAGACATAAAAGGGGTAAGGGTTTGAGGCAAGGGGACCCCCTTTCTCCTATGCTGTTCACACTAGTCATGGATGCTTTAAATCTGAATTTTGTAATATGGTTCTTGCAATTCTTATGCAAAAGAATGCCCCTGTTGGTTGATGGCATGATAAGTTTCCAGTTGAATTTTATGATACTTGCATTTGAAATAGACAGTATGTTGGATGGCTTATTGCTAATTAACTTAACTGTTAACTGTCCTAAAAGAGATCACCCTGAAACAATTATTTTTTCTTACTCAGTACAGTGTATTTTTGTCTGACATTAAGACTTGTCCTGCTAAGGGTGTGGAAATCATGGGCTCCACCGAAGTGTCGTTTTTTCATTTGGATTGTTGCCCATAATAGATGCTGGACGACTGATCGATTAGCTAAAAGAGGTCAAAACCACCCTGAAAAATGTCTTCTATGTGACCAAGCTGTAGAAACTTTTTTTTCTCGAACGCGCAGGAGAGCTGCGCATCGTTATATTAAGAGAGGAAAGGTCCAAAGTGGACCGAAATACAATACCCAGAGGGCGGAAAAGAAAAAACGAAAAAACAGACCAAGACCAAACCCTCAAGCTGCAGAAACTTTGGACCATCTTCTTGTGGCTTGCTCCTTCTCAAGAATCTTCTGGTATCAGCTTCTTCGGAAATTTGGGCTGCACTCCCTTGCCCCTCAGCCGGCTGCCACCTCCATGCTAATGTGGTGGGAGGAAGTGTCAGATGTGGTTTCGGGTCTTACCAGAAAAGGCCTTGACTCCCTTTTCATCCTGGGTGCTTGGATTATATGGACCCATCAGAATAGATGTGTCTTTGATGGAATGTCTCCAAGCCTCACCTCAATCCTTGCTTTGGCGGATGAGGAGAGAAGTCGTTGGGAAACAGCTGGGTCAAAGGGCTTATGTTCTCTGGCTGCCTATTCAGCTGTTCCCTTGGGTGGTTCTTTGGTTTTTGTTTGATGAATATTTTCTTGTATGCTATCTACTGGCATCCGTAAGGAGGCCTTCTGATGTATGGTCTGCTTTAGACCTTTTTTCTCTATCTTCTTAATATATAATTGCTAGGGTTTGGCCTTGACATACCTTTTGTTCTCTATTTTTGTAGTCTGTGGAATACAACAAAATAGTAGCACAACTGAGACCAGGGGAAAGTGAAGATGTAATACTGTTGGCATGCCAAAAGCTTCTATCAATTTTCAGTTACCGCCCTGAGCAAAAACATATTTATATGGCACAAAATGGTTTCCTCCCGCTGATGGAACTCCTTGAAATTCCCAGAAATCGTGTATGATGTTTCACTGTGGTTTTACAAACATTTTTCCTGCCCCTTTACACCATAGAAGTTGTTTATTTTGTTTTTTTATTTTTTATTTTGCAGATATTATGCTCTGTTCTGCAGCTTATCAACAACATTGTAAAAGATAGTACATGCTTCCTAGAAAATGCTTGCCTTGTTGGCCTTGTAAGACTAATGTTCCAGAGCAATTCACGACCTTCATGCTCTGTTGACTGTGGGATAGATAGTTGATATTTAAAAGTTATCTGCAGATTCCAGTGGTGATGAATTTTGCAGAGCCAAATCGTCCAAAGGATGTTCGGGTGCAAGCATCCTTGTTCCTTCAGCAGCTTTGTCAAGCCAGGTCTTTTTCTTTCTCCAACATAACAGCAACAACAAAGCTTTTTATGTCAAGCAAGTTGGGGGTAAGCTAGAGTTAAAAACCTAATAGAACCCACAAGTCATGGTCCGGTCACATGGATAGCTGTTCTCCATGCACTCCTATTCAAGGCTAAACCTTTGGGTATATCACATCCTTTCAAGTCCCCTTTTACTGTCTCTTCTCCAATCAACTTCGGTCTTCCTTTTCTCTCTTCTCATTACTGTTGCGCCTTAGGATTCCACTATGCACTGGCGTCTCTGGAGGTCTCCGTTGGATATGTCCAAACCATCTAAACCAATGTTGGACGAGCTTTCTTTCTCCAACATAGTTGATAATTTCTGATTTTTTTAATAAAAGAGTGGAAGGGACAAAAGCTTTGGTGTACTAATTTCTGGTTTCCATCTCCAGCACCCTGACATTGCAAATGTTTGTTGCATGCCAAGGGATCCCTGTTTTGGTAAGCTTTATGGAGCCTGACTATGCAAAATACAGGCAAGTCTGATGGTTGTTGGTACAATTATTCCTCCATATTTTTCTTGTGTGTTAATTTGTTTAAATGGTTGGATCTAACTAATATACTGAAAAAATATTTTAAATTAGCAGGGATATGGTTCATCTTGCAATTGACGGCATTTGGCAGGTCTTCAAGCTCCAGCATTCAACTCCAAGAAACAACTTCTGTCGTATAGCGGCAAAAAATGGGATGCTTCCTAGGCTGGTGAATACACTATATAGCCTGAACGAAGCAACAAGATTTGCTTCAGTCTCAGGGTCAGGTGCTTCAGTAACACAGAATGGCTCAACCCCCCGACGAAGATCTGGCCAATTAGACCCTTCAGTTCTTGAAAGTTGCAAGGCAAGGCTGGATCATCATCATTCATCTGGTTCTCTGCAATCTCTACAAACAGACGCAGATAAGCACCATATATTAATGGACTCGTCATCTCCTAGGTTTAGTGATAAAACCGGCAGTAACTTGGAGAGGAATGATAACGACTTGGTTATTCGGCCACAGAGGCTTAGTGTTTCTGCTGGAAGGACATCTACAGACAGATCACCAAAGCATGTAGAACTAGTTTCAAATGGTCATATTAGCGGTCAAAATGACCAGGTCCGACCTCTACTGAGTTTGTTGGAGAAAGAACCACCTTCTCGACATATATCTGGACAACTTGATTACGTTTGCCACATAACTGGATTGGAAAGGCATGAAACCATTTTGCCACTATTACATACATCGACAGAAAGGAAAACAAATGGTGAACTTGACTTAATGATGGATTTTGCTGGTACTTTATTCTGTGCCCATTATTCAGATGTTAGTCCTTAGCATATTGGTGCATCCTCCTATTGTGCGTTCTACTTTTCACCTAAGTAGTTTGCTTTATGTTCCACTTTTCCCTGTTGAATTTATACTCTTTATTAAATGCTAACGTTTTCAATTCTAGTTACACATGGACAAAGAAACCTAAAAATAGAATATAGATAGTGATTATAAGACATTTTGGCATTTCTAGATACATAACTCTGTTAGGCACTTAGATATACATTGTGTCTAGATACATAGTAAAAGGAATGTATCTGAAAAGCCTAAATGTCTTATAGTATGGAACACAGGGAGTAGTATTATAACCTTTCTTTACTCTTTATAAGCTCATGTGCCATCATATACCACATTTGGTATTCTAACGTTTAATTATTGAGATTTCTTTATGTTATATATTTGTCTATTTGGTCGGTTCTGGTTCCACTAAGTCCTTTTTCCCCAAATAAGGTAGCTCCCCTATAAAAAGGAAGGAGTTCCTGATTTCCGGTATTTGGATAAATCATAAAACCAAAGAGAGTTACGGTATGACTATCCAGCACACTTTTGCATAATGTAATGCACAAGTTAATTGAAAGCACCTATGCTCTAGTAATCTAGTTACAGACCAAGTAAAAAGGAGAAACTAAAGAGACATCAAAGAACCCTCCTGGGTTATAGACCTACATTAGATTATTAGTTAATTTCAGAATCAGATTTGACTGTTCACATCTCCTTAAAGTACTTGTGTACTGTCAAATGTAAGCCTATATGACCTTGTGGTCGGACTAGTATGTCACTCAAGTTGGGTTTTCCAATGTTTCAAGTGCAACATATGCTCTCTTTAGTGGTAAGGGAGTGTGTGGATGAGTTTGCACACTTCCTGTTGGAGGGGTTCTGTTTTCAAACCAGTGCTTCCTCTCGTAAATGAGGACGCACAGCTCTCGTGCATGTTTACTAAGTTTCTTTTGTGTAAATGACAAGTAATGTCATACTTTATTGTAACACTCTGACAGTCATTTGTGAACTGTAGAAACAATTTGGAGTACGGAAAGAACCATCCATTCCCTTTATGCAAAAGATGCGTAGCATGTATTTATTTATGTGCTAAACTGCTAAAATATTGGTTTTTAAATTTAATGCAGAGGTCTCTAGACATGGAAGAGAGAATGGCCATCTGGACTCGAGTATAAAAGTTTCAAATAGAGTTCATAGTATGAAATATGCACCTTCGACAAGTGCCTCTAATGAAGGAGCATCAACTTCTGGAGCTGCATCGCAAACAGCATCTGGTGTGTTATCTGGATCAGGAGTGCTCAATTTAAGACCAGGGAGTACAACATCATCAGGCCCATTAGCTCAGATGTTCTCTTCCATGAGCGCAGATGTGGCCCGCGAATATCTTGAAAAAGTAGCTGATCTTCTTTTGGAGTTTGCACAGGCAGACACTGTGGTAAGATCTCTGATGGCCAGCCAAAGCCTTCTTACAAGGCTTTTTCAGATGTTTAACAAGATAGAACCTCCTATTCTTCTTAAGGTAATAATCTAAAACATTTTTTTGGTTCTGCTATATACTTGTTTATGTGACTCCATTTTTTTGTGTGTGTTTGTTTGGTTATGGAACTATTTGATCTTTTGTGCAGATTCTTAGGTGCATTAATCATTTGTCGGGTGATCCTAATTGTCTCGAGACACTTCAACGCACGGATGCAATCAAACATCTGATACCGATTCTTGAGCTTTGTGATGGACCTCTGGTTTTTCAAATACATAGTGAGGTGCATAGTGTTTTTTGTTGAAGACTTGCAACCAAGCATGATTGCTAAGGAAGAAATCCTACTAACTAGTTTTTCAGGACTCATTTTCCTTTTTATATGGTGAAACATCCAGAGTCAATAGTTTTGAAGATTAAGTTATGACCCATGTTCTATATCTGCTGGAGTTGGTCTACTACATTTTTGTCCCACCATTTCAAATTTTAAGATGATTGGCTTTTCTAGATACATTGCTTCAACTATTGTATGTCGAAGTGCATAGCAAAATCAATGTATCTAGAAAAACTAAAACGTCTTATAATTTAAAATGGAGGGAGTATTATTATTCAGAGGGTGCCGTGGGGGAGTGGGACTATCCTAAACGAGTGAAATAACAATATTACATTTGATGCCTTGTTATAGCAGTATGCAATACATTAGTATACTCATAGTTGCAGTAGCCAACCATCTTAGAGTGAGAAAACTGTAGCCAGCAGAACAGCATTGTCTACAAAGATGACAATTTGTTTTAGCTGTGCTCCTTTTTTGTACCATTTAAGTTGAGACCTGATGCTATTAAATGCTAACAACCAATTTATCAGCAGATAATTTGACTTCTGTTGCACTATTTTCTGAGCACATAATTGACTGCCTCTGCCTTTGTCTCTAGGTCCTCAATGCTTTGTTCAACCTTTGCAAGATTAATAAAAGAAGACAGGAACAGGCAGCTGAAAATGGAATCATTCCTCACTTGATGAATTTTGTCATGTCAGACTCACCTCTGAGGCAGTATGCCCTGCCTTTGCTGTGTGATATGGCTCATGCTTCTCGCAACTCTAGAGAGCAGTTGAGGGCTCATGGAGGACTAGATGCGTACTTAAATCTGTTGGAGGATGATGTATGGGCGTGCACGGCATTAGATTCTATTGCTGTTTGTTTGGCTCACGATAATGATCATAGAAAAGTGGAGCAGGCACTGTTGAAAAAAGAGGCAATTCAAAAGTTAGTGAAGTTCTTCCAAGACTGCCCAGAACAGTATTTTGTCCATATATTGGACTCTTTCTTGAAGATAATAATGTAAGAGTATAAGGCATATTTCCTGATTAGTTGCAATCATGCTATAATACAGATTACTGATCTGTACATTGTATGCATGTTTCGGCAGGAAATCTTCTAGGCTAAACACAGCAATGGCCACCAATGGCTTGACAGCATTGCTCATTGCAAGGCTTAACCATCGAGACGCTATTGCCCGCCTGACTCTGCTGAAACTCATAAAGGTTTGCTGCCTAGCCTTAGCTGTTAGTCCTGAAGTTTTAGGACGCTCACTGTGATTGAAATGATTCTAGTAGTTTGTAGAGTCTCAAATTTGTTGTTTACATATTCTTCCAGGTTGTCTATGAGCATCATCCTCGACCAAAACAGGTCATAGTAGAGAATGACCTCCCTCAGAAGCTACAAAACCTCATTGAAGAGCGCAGGGGTGGACAACGGGGCGGCCATCAAGTGTTGGTCAAACAAATGGCCACCTCATTGCTGAAGGCGCTGCACATCAATACAGTATTGTGATTTTGATGGGTCATGCGTTTTCCTCTCAAGTTAGTGTCTACGTTTTCGCTAGAGGAAGAAAAGGGGCGTCCTTCTCTTTTTGCCTCCTTTTCTGCTGTGGTGGTTTCTCACGAGCACCAGACTCATTTGTTGTACCTGATCCCTCCTTTTTTGGGAGAAGGGTTCAACGTTTTGGTGCAGGATAAAATGGGCTTGCTATCCTCCAATGCTGTTTATATCTAGCGTATGTTAGTGAAGAAATTGCAAATTAGACAATCTAATTAAAAAAATTAAACCATATTGACATTTGGTTTCGTGTGTTAGTAGATTTTCCCTAGCCTGACCCACTTGTGTGCACCAAGCAAAATGGTTGATATCGTGGATCCACACAAAAGCACAGATTTTGATAGCGGCTGCCCCAACCTCTTTAACAGGATGCAAGAAAGCATCACATAGTTCTTTTGATGCATTACATTACATAATTCTTAAGCGTATACAATGAGATGCTCAACTATTCATGCCAAATTCACGGCGTGCATGCCTGTTGTTTATTTCAGCTTCATGAGTTCCACGGGGAGGATATAAAACTGAAAAACAAGTATTCCAAATGATTGTAGATGCTCTGTAGGAAACTCGCAAGGTCCAAGCTATGTTGGAGCGTGAACTTCTGCTTCTGCACTCCTAGCGGCTGCACGAGGCCACAGTGACAGGCTGACAGCAGCTGTAGCTAGCTGGACCCACTAGCCTCTCTCAGATTTTGGACCCGTGCCTGGGTCGACAGAATGCAAGGAGGAGACGGGCAGGTCAGGGCTGAATGGAATGGAATGGAATGGAATGGAACCGTGACACACCACCTGCAGCCACTCGCTCCCTGGCTGACCGGCAGCCTTGACCAAGTTGTCCGTCGTCCTTGGCAAGCTGGCCATGCAGTGCACGCATGTCGTCAACCCCATCCGTCGGAATAAGCATGGAGTAGTACTAGTGGAGACAGGCAGCACCCAGCAGGTCACCACCCACGCCGTCTGTGTGTGATCCCTAGGACTAGGAGCTGGAACATGCTTGCCACGGGTTCCATTCCATGTAGCTAGCGTTCCATGGTCACCAGGCGTTTCGTCACCATCATGGCGGCATAGCCCGCATGGCCGGGGATTTGCAGCTAGCTGAGGGCGAGGACAAGTCTGATAGCAGCGGCAAATCCAGCCCGGACGGGATAGGGTGATGGAGAGTATAGTCTCAAAAGCCACAACGTCTCAACCACCGTACCACGCATGGAAATGGAAACGCGGCCCGGCGTCCGGTCCCAACGACTCTAACCGGCCGGCCGGCTATACATACTGCACCCTGTGCCTGCTGCTGCACGCATATGCCCGGCTATACGGGCATACGGCCGCATGGGGGGAACCGTACGGTTTGGGTCGTCGGAGTCGTACGTAGGGCACGTAGGGGCCGGCCGGCCGGGTGTTCGTGCGCCGTAGGTACACGACGGCACCCACCGTACCTAGCCAGGAGTACCAATAATTATGAATTGTGTCTAGCCGTCCGCGTACGTAGGGCATCGATGGCGATGATGACACGACGATGACAGCGGCCGCCTACTAGTGCGCGGCGCGGCGCGGGGCGCAGGTGTGCACCAGTGGTGTGTGGTGGTTGGTTGGTAACGTGTCGCGCGCGCGGGAGGGGAGGTGTGCCAGCCACATGCATGCCGCCGCGGACCGCGGGCGCGGGGGACGGACGCCCGCCCGCGGCGCTGCCTGGGACCGCGCCCTCCCCCCTGCCGTTTTAGCCGCGTCGCCGTCTGGAAAACGAGCATGCACATGCACCTCGCCACACTTGCCACTTGCCAGTGCTGAAGCACAGAAGCAGCGCAGCGGGAATCCACACAGTTGTAGAATAGAACTGGCGGTGGCCGTCGCTCGGCTCAGCTCGTTTTTTTTTTTTTTGATGACCTGGGCTAAGCAATTTAGCGCGTAGGTCTGCGTTGGCGGCAGTTGCAGCGCTACATACGTCATGCACACACAGCAGTCGCAGCGGAGGCGTACGTACGTGCACCGGCATGGCGTAGCAAAGGCTAGCTCACGGATGCACCGATCGATTCGTGCCATTATGTCGATGCCAACTTATCATTAGCAAGCATAATGACAGGCACTATAAACCTAGTTAATTAGAGGACCCTAGCTTTGCTAGCTAAACTAGCCACGACGACACAAGATCGATCACTAGTAGAAAAAAGATTTAAACCTGAGGTAAGGCCTAATTTTTACAGAAAAATTCAGTTATCATCCGACAATGCTATTTTTACAGACAGTTCCTTGAAAAAACCGTATCTAGAAATTATGGGTTTTTAAGCAAACCATAAAAAATCTATTTTACGTATGTCTCAGTTGGTTATAATATGTTCACAACAAAACTATAATTTAAGCACAAGACATGTTATAGGTGGAGTGCATGGTAGAGAAAGCTTCGTGCGGGGGGATGAGGTTACATGTTTGATTCCGAGCCGTCGTGTAGCCGCGACTTACGACTTCGACGGAGAGAGACGGGCTTGATCTCGACAAATTAAATTATTTTTTTTTGCTATCTTAAAAACTCATTTTATGTTTTCTGAAAACTATTAGTACGGTGGAAATCGATTTCTACTGGTGGTTTATGAAAAACTACAATATAAATAGTTTCACAACCATAATTATAAAACTTCTTTATGATAGTGGATGTAACAGTGGACACATAGATAGATATATAACATCTCCTCTCTTCCTGCAGCAGCAGATAGCAGCATTAGACATCCCAATCCGGTACTAAAAATAAACGTACGTACGTTCTGCAAGCTTGTCGGCTCTTTGCTGGCTACAGCTCTAGCCTCTATATGACCATGGCACTCATCTCCCTGCAGGGGTGAAGTGTCTTGTAAGGCATGTTACGTACAAGGTGGAATATAAAAAACTATATAGAGAGGTTTTGCTTGCTTTGCTTGGTTATGGATAAAGGTATATAAGTATCGAACACGAGCGTTTCATGATTACCCTCAATAATTAATTAAAGCCCATGCATACATATGATGAACATGTGCATGCATGGGCGTTTGATCACCCTTTTACTTTCAAACGGGCAAAGAGTCGAAGCATCAAACATCGTCCGCCACCCATGTGTGTCTCATGGTATTAAGACTAACTAGCGTTAAAGGGACTGAATAAAAGTAGATATTGCCCTCGTCGTGCCCCGTCTCCATGGCTACACACTACACTGCTTTATTTGCACGGCGTGCATGTGGATGTGGGCAAAGGCCCCAAATCATCAGTGAAATTAAAGTGGTTTATGAGATGTGAATTGACAAACAAGTCTGATGACCGGCTTGTTGTACTCGCAACCCATCCTTTTCATTCCTGCTTCTTGGAATCTTCTAATAATCTACTGCTAATGGCTTCAGGATGAGATAAACAAAAGCTAGCAGGCGCTGATCTGTTCACCAGTCCATTGTATATATATACACACACACACACATTCCAGTCATATCATCTGAATTTCCTGGATATCTAATATGTGTTGAGTTACAGTCGAGCTACATAGTTCTAGGAAAAAAAATAGATGCAGACCGGCTGCAAAGTTCCGCTGCTGCAGCCTGCAGCCCCTCGTGGATTTGTACAGCCGACTTAATTAGACATAACAACCAAGAAAAATGGTGAGAGAGACAAGTGGACAATCGATTAATAGTGAAGAGCTAACTACTGTGTACACATGTGGATTTAGATGTTAGCTGCAAGGAGCTAGCTATATTATTAACCTTGCTCGGAGAAGATATGTGGTGCATTATCCTAGCTATGCATGCCCCGACTGTTGATGTTGAAAAGCTACCCTGACAGATTTGTTCCACTTTCAATTTAAAGCTGGTGTTGCAACTTAATTGCTCGTTTTTTTTTGTAAGGTACCTACTAATATAAACGTGTAAATATTTTTTCCATACAAGTGCACACGCATTAATCTCATTTTTTTATATACATAGACACTTAAAAACAGCTGGTTTTAATTCTCTCGTTATTTCACAGTTTCCGTGTACTACATAAGAAGACACATACTGGACATTGAGCATGAGAATGATACATTAGAAGGTAAGGGGTATGCATCTGACAGTTACATCTCTCCACAGATCGATCTTATCAAAATAGAGAACGATGTTCTTGGATATATCCTAATTCAAAACTATTCGCAATTTCCTCTGATTCCTCTTTATTTCAAAAAAAATGCCAAAATAACATGCAAATACTTTTCTTTATGGTTTGGTATGTGTTGCAACTATTTGTTAACTAGCTAATTCTATTAGTATATTTTTAGCTAACTACTATTAGTTAGTGGCTAAAATTAGTTAAGACATTCAAACACTCTAGCTAATAGTTCAACTATTAGCTATTTTTGATAAATTAGTTAATAGTTATATAGTTATTTGTTAGCTAGCTAATTTCATCAACAATTTTTAACCAACTAACTATTAGTTTTAGTACATTTAAACCCAGTAACTTAATACGTACATTTGCATGCAAATGAAATCGGCAGCAAAACTATTAACACACATCATCACAGTATACAGGGCCCTTTGAAACAAAAGAAACATGAAGGATTTTTTTTGAAGAATTCATTTCCTACATGAAAATTTCCTGTGCGTATGAGCCTTTGGAACAGTACAGGATTCAGGGGATGTTTGAATCCACTAAAACTAATAGTTAGCCAATAAAATTAATTGAGATATCCAAACACCCCTAACTAATAGATCAACTATAGCTATTTTTAGTAAATTAATTAATAGTTAGGTAGTTATTTGTTAGTTAGCTAATTTCACTAATAATTTTTAGCCAACTAACTATTATTTTTAGTGCATTCAAACACCCCATCAATACCATCAATTCCTTTTAAAATTCTTATGGATAGCTTTCCTCTCTATACAAGTTAATTTTGGAATTCTTATAGAAGTATCTTATTTTGATTTTGTCTTCTAGTAACAGAAAAATATGCCTATGTCGAAGGCTTATTTGGAGGCACCACCATTCCGATTTTTGTAAAAAAAAAAGATGAACGGGAGAATCACTTTGATTTATAGTAGTGTCGGCGTTTCGACCCCGGGGGTCCCTGAACCGACGAGTAAATTGTCGCTGCGTGCCTCAGCCCAGATGGGTCGGCGCGAGACGGGACACAAAGGGGGGAGAACAGCGAGAGGAAACCGCGGTCTTCGTGTTGTCCTGCGCCCAGGGCGGCTGGATGCGCTTGCAGTAGGGGGTTACAAGCGTTCGCGCGGGAGCGGGAGTGAGGGAGAGTGAGGGCCTTATGCGCCAGCCCGTCCTCCCGCGCGGCCAACCTCCCCGTACGAGAGCCCTGTGTAAGGAAAATGGACCCCGGGCCATTTGGCTATTTGAGTTTTGGTGTTTGATGAACAACACAATCTGTGAACTAATAAGTTTTCTAGTGTTTGTGTTTGTAGTTCACAGGATGCGAAGAGAATTGGACCAAGGCAATGAGGATGCAACACCTCAAAAGAAGACATAAAAAGATGCATAGGAGTCCAATACTCAAGAACAAAAGAAGCCCGAAGAAATCAGCAAAGAAATCCAAGATGAGGGCTGTCAGCCAGCGCCTGGTGGCGCACCGGACATTGATGTCCGGTGTGCACCGGACTGTCCGGTGAGGCACCGGACAGTCTGCGCAGAGAGGTCGCAGACAGGCGCTCTCTGGCTGTAGCACCGGACTGTCCGGTGTGCACCGGACTGTCCGGTGTGCCAACGGGCAGACGGCAACAGTTGGATCCAACGGTCGACTGCTACAGGCGCCAACGTTCGGCTGACGTGGCGTGCACCGGACATCTACTGTGCAGTGTCCGGTGGTGCACCGGACTGTCCGGTGCACCCGACGACAGAAAGCTGCTGCTTTCTGTCCAACGGCTAGTTTGGGGTGTGGAGGCTATAAATACCACCCCAACCGGCCATTCTCAAGTGTGAGAGCCCAAGCAACATACCAAGGCATATAGTGCACATTTCCAAGAGCTCATACACCCAAGTGCTTAATAGAAACACTCGGTGATTAGCGTAGGTGCTTTGCGAAGTGCTTAGGTTAGTTAGACCGCTTTAGCGCTTGCTCTAGGTGAACCCTAGATTGTTGAGTGAGTTTAGATAAACCTCACAACCCCTCGGCTCTTGCGTGAGTCGTTGTAATTGTACCGAGTGGGGCGAGAGTCTTGCGAGACCGTGACAACCGTGTTTGTGTCACGGCCGCCACCATGTACCGGAGGGAACGAGGCCCGCGGCGTTTCGACCGGAAGCTCGATAGTGGAGACGGCGGGGAGCGTCCGAGAGGAGCCGGAAGCGGAGCACCACTTGCGCGTGGAGAAGGCCCGCGGCTCTCTACGGAGTTACTCGACCGTGGTGCTTGGCCCTCGCGTGGGCTTCCCTTTGCGTAGGGGCACCAATGAGGATTAGTCGGGACCTTGCGTGGTTCCGGATACCTCGGTAAAAATACCGGCGTCATCCATGAGAGTTTGCTTCTCTACTTAGCTCTTTACATTCCGCATTTATATTAAGCATTTAAGTTTCAATCTTGTAGTCATACTTATTTAGTATAGATTGAAACTTAGCCTTTGCGGTAGAGATAGCAACACTTAGACAAAACCTAGTTTGCATATTCTAGTTTTGATTATTTGCATAGGTTTTGCTCTAGGGATTTAATTGTGGCCTAGTTTAGTATAAGTTTTAGAAGTCCTAATTCACCCCCCCTCTTAGGCGTCACCCGTTTCCTACAAGTGGTATCAGAGCCCGGTTTGGCTCATTTGAAACGCTTTAGCTTCACCGCTAAAAGAGCCGACGCTTTTTTAGAGGAAGGGATGGATACCCATAGGCCACCACACTTCGATGGCACTAACTTCCCATATTATAGTGCTAGAATGGCTTGTTACCTAGAGGCCGTTGATCTAGGTGTTTGGAGAGTCACTCGTGACGGGATGAAACCCCTCAAGAATCCCGAGAAACCCACCACGAGTGAGGAAAAAGAAATCCATTTAAATGCTAGATCCAAAAATTGCTTGTTTGAATCTCTTAGCATGGATATTTTTAACCAAGTATTTACCTTGAAAACTGCTAATGAGATTTGGCTAAAATTGCATGAGATCCATGACGGCACATCCAATGTCCGTGAGCAAAAACATTGCCTAGTCTTAAATGAGTACAATTCTTTTGCTATGAAAGATGATGAGCTTGTTAGAGACATGTACTCTCGTTTGAATCTAATAATCAATGAGCTCAACTCTATTGGCATTAATAAGCTAGGTGATGCGGACATTGTGAGGAAGATTATCTCCCTGCTACCACAACAAAGATATGGGAGCATCATCACCATCCTTCACAACATGGAGGACTTGAGCAACATGACCCCGACCATTGTGATTGGGAAAATCGCGGCCTTTGAGATGTCGCGAAAAATGAGTCGGGGAGAGGAGCCAACTTCCTCAAGGCCATATGCTTTTGCATGTGATGAAAGGAAGGGCAAAAAGAAGGCTCCCACTCAAAGTTCCTCAAGTGAAGAAGAGGAAGAAGAAGAAAGTGATGATGATGAAGATAATCAACCATGCACATCATCCTCCGAGGACGAAGAAACAATCCGACGCGTCGGAAAGGTAATGAGGATGATCCGCAAGATTAATCTAATGGGTGTGCCCCTGCAGGTCGAGGATCTTCTCTTTAACATTGACAGGAAAAAGCAAAGGAAGAGAGGATGCTTCGCATGTGGGGAGAAGGGCCACTTCAGGGACAACTGTCCAAATATGGCCAAGCCCAAAAAGGAGAGGAGCAAAGGCAAGGCGCTAACAAGTGTTAGAACTTGGGATGATTCTTCAAGTGAAGATGAACCTCCAAGGACGCGCAGCCACCGGTCCTCGTCACGATCATCACGGTCATCACACAAATGCCTTATGGCAAGAGGTAACAAAAGCATTCCATCCTCTAGTGATGAAAGTAGTAGTGATGATGAAGGTGAGGGAAAGCCCTCTCTAGATGAGCTTGCGGAAGCCGTAAAATTTTTCCAGGATGTTTGCACTAAGCAAAAAGCTCAACTTAAAACTTTGAAAAATAAGTTGGTTAGCTCTCAAAATGATTACAAAGGTTTGCTAGAAAAATTTGAAACTTTTGCAAACTTAAATATTGAGCTGTCAACTAAAATTGAGCTATTAGAATCTAGTGCTCTATCCACTGCTACCGATGATAGCCTCATTAAAAAGAATGAAAAACTTAAGGCTAAGTTAGCTAGCTCCCAAGAAGCTATTGAAAATTTGCTAGAGAAAATGGAAATTCTTAGCATACACAATAATGAGCTAACTACTAAGCTAGAAAACATTGGTAGCACCCCAGCAGCATCTTTAGTTGAAATACCTGAAATAGTTAAGAAAGATGCTTCTACTTCCTGCTTTGATTTAATTGATGATTCTAACCCCTGCAACCAAGTCGGTGTTGAGAATATTGTTGTAGAGACATGTACGGATGAGGTTGCAAAGGAAAATGAACAATTAAAGCAAGAAGTGGCTCGCCTTGGCAAGGCTTTGTATGACAAGAAAGGCAAAGCCAAACAAATCCGACCTCCACAGGATAACACCACTGCGGGAGTGAACAAGCCTGTGGAGGGAGAAACTGTGATTTGTAGGCTATGCCACAAGGAAGGCCACAAGTCTTTCCAATGCAAGGCGATGACCGGGGATAAACAAAGGCAAAAGCTCAAGCAAAAGCCATCAAGCAAAATCTCCAACACCTACATCAAAAAGGTGAACAAAAAGGATGCTACACCATATTTGATCAAGAAGAAAAAGAACGGAAAGGTGATAGCAATCAATACCAACAAGCAAGCCAACAAAGGAAAGGGGGCCAAACGCATCTGGGTGCCAAAGGAGATAATTTCAACCATGAAAAGCACCAAGAAGGTTTGGATCCCGAAAGGGAAGTGAGTGGACCGAAGGTCTTTGGGAAATTTGGAGACTTGGCAAAGTTGGGATGTATATCATGGGGTACATCATATTGGATCAAGTTTATTGCCAAGTGGGTTAGTGAAAACTTTGGACCCAAATTTCCCACCCATGACTAAGGTAACTAGTTTTATTGTATTCTTCGTTTTTAGATATGCGTATCTATTTACCGTTTATCTACTTTACCTTTCTTGCCTAGTATTACATTTGTTATGTACGTTTGTTTAAAATCATGCATACTAGGTAAATCATATGGTAGGATTGCTTGTTTTTAATTCATATACTTAAGCAAACCTACATGGCTTAAAATGTTTAGTTAAAGCACGACACATAGCTTTTATATCACTCCATAGTAAATGATGCATCAATTGAAAATTTTGATTTCTACAAAGCGTATCATTTAACTTATATGTGCCAAAGTTTGGATTATGGATAATTTGCCCCTCTTGATATCAAATCAAAGTGCATGTCTCCTACAAGTATTCAAAACTTGTATGCATACCTTTAGGGGGAGGTTACTCTATAATCTAACACTTTGAGACTAACACCTTTTCAAGTCTATTTCATGTGATAGTCTCATTGTAAGGAAAATGAAGTCCCCGGAGAAAGACAACAATCTCCCACTGCAAAATCTCCAAGAACTCTCATGTCTCTCAAGCTCACCATTGACTTTCAATTGGTATCTTTTGAGACTACTTTCAGTATTATTTACATGTCTTCTCCAAAATTTGATTAGACTATAATTCATATCATATGCTTCCATGTTGCTAAAAATGCATAAGTAGTTAACTCCTATTCTGTTACCTATGCATAAGGGAAGTTAGTCTTTTCAAATCATGTCTTGCACCTCTAATTTTTCACATGCTTTTTCCTAAGTAGAGGATCTCTGTTAGGGGGAGTATTTCTTCATCTCTAAAGGGGGAGAAAAACTCTTTCTAAAGGAGAATACTCATTTAGGGGGAGTAATCTTTTAAGGATTCCTACAAGTGGTATCATTCATGGCTTAACTTAATATCCTTCTAGCAATATCATTTGATTCAATTCTTGTTGAGGGCAAGCCTTTATTTACTTCCTACATGCTTTTAATGTCTTCCTTTTCGGTGGTTGATGCCAAATGGGGAGAAGTTTAGGGACCAAAGCAATGAAAACTATATCAAACACCAAACACCACCTATTTAAAACTTTATATCTACAAATGGCTTTTCAAGTGGTTTTGGTTATTTGGTCCAAAAATAGGAAGTAAGTGAATTATGGAGTTAGGGGGAGGCTTAAGTCCATAATATCACATTATGGGGACAATCATGCATCTTAGCAAGTAAATTGCATATTTTCATTCAAATACTTGTATTATTTGCTTGCTTTGGTTGTGTTGTCATCAATCACCAAAAAGGGGGAGATTGTAAGGAAAATGGACCCCGGGCCATTTGGCTATTTGAGTTTTGGTGTTTGATGAACAACACAATCTGTGAACTAATAAGTTTTCTAGTGTTTGTGTTTGTAGTTCACAGGATGCGAAGAGAATTGGACCAAGGCAATGAGGATGCAACACCTCAAAAGAAGACATAAAAAGATGCATAGGAGTCCAATACTCAAGAACAAAAGAAGCCCGAAGAAATCAGCGAAGAAATCCAAGATGAGGGCTGTCAGCCAGCGCCTGGTGGCGCACCGGACATTGATGTCCGGTGTGCACTGGACTGTCCGGTGAGGCACCGGACAGTCTGCGCAGAGAGGCCGCAGACAGGCGCTCTCTGGCTGTAGCACTGGACTGTCCGGTGTGCATCGGACTGTCCGGTGTGCCAACGGGCAGACGGCAACGGTCGGATCCAACGGTCGACTGCTACAGGCGCCAACGGTCGGCTGACGTGGCGTGCACCGGACATCTACTGTGCAGTGTCCGGTGGTGCACCGGACTGTCCGGTGCACCCGACGACAGAAAGCTGCTGCTTTCTGTCCAACGGCTAGTTTGGGGTGTGGAGGCTATAAATACCACCCCAACCGGCCATTCTCAAGTGTGAGAGCCCAAGCAACATACCAAGGCATATAGTGCACATTTCCAAGAGCTCATACACCCAAGTGCTTAATAGAAACACTCGGTGATTAGCGTAGGTGCTTTGCGAAGTGCTTAGGTTAGTTAGACTGCTTTAGCGCTTGCTCTAGGTGAACCCTAGATTGTTGAGTGAGTTTAGATAAACCTCACAACCCCTCGGCTCTTGCGTGAGTCGTTGTAATTGTACCGAGTGGGGCGAGAGTCTTGCGAGACCGTGACAACCGTGTTTGTGTCACGGCCGCCACCGTGTACCGGAGGGAACGAGGCCCGCGGCGTTTCGACCGGAAGCTCGATAGTGGAGACGGCGGGGAGCGTCCGAGAGGAGCCGGAAGCGGAGCACCACTTGCGCGTGGAGAAGGCCCGCGGCTCTCTACGGAGTTACTCAACCGTGGTGCTTGGCCCTCACGTGGGCTTCCCTTTGCGTAGGGGCACCAACGAGGATTAGTCGGGACCTTGCGTGGTTCCGGATACCTCGGTAAAAATACCGGCGTCATCCACGAGAGTTTGCTTCTCTACTTAGCTCTTTACATTCCGCATTTATATTAAGCATTTAAGTTTCAATCTTGTAGTCATACTTATTTAGTATAGATTGAAACTTAGCCTTTGCGGTAGAGATAGCAACACTTAGACAAAACCTAGTTTGCATATTCTAGTTTTGATTATTTGCATAGGTTTTGCTCTAGGGATTTAATTGTGGCCTAGTTTAGTATAAGTTTTAGAAGTCCTAATTCACCCCCCCCCTCTTAGGCGTCACCCGTTTCCTACACCCTGGACCTTCCTTTTATAGACGTAAGGAGAGGGCCCGGGTGTACAATGGGGGGTGTAGCAATGTGCTAACGTGTCTAGCAGAGAGGATCTAGAACCCTAAGTACATGCCGTCGTGGCGGTCGGAGAGGTTGTGGCACCCTATTCATGTGATGTCGTGGCCATCGGAGGAGCGCTCGGGCCCTGTGGAAGTACAGCTGTGAGGGGCTGTCGAATCCTTGCTGACGTCTCCTTGCTTCCGTAAGGGGCTGAGAGCCGCCGTCGTCATGGAGCACGCAGGGCGTCATCATTACTTGTTTACCGGGGCGAGCCAGATGGGACGCCGGTCTTGTTCCCCGTATCCTGAGCTAGCTAGGGGTAGGGTAATGATGGCCCCCCTGGCGACGTGGCCGGTCCGGACCCGAGTTGGGGCGAGGTGGCGGTTCCTCCGAGGTCGAGGTTGAGTCCGAGCCCTGGGGTCGGGCAAGGCGGAGTCCATCGTCTCTCGGAGCCGAGGCCGAGTCCGAGCCCTGGGGTCGGGCGAGGCGGAGTTCGTCGTCTCCCGGAGCCGAGGCCGAGTCTGAGCCCTGGGGTCAGGCGAGGCGGAGTTCGTCGTCTTCCGAGGCCGAGACGGGGGCCGAGCCCTAGGGTCGGGCGAGGCGGAGTTCGTCGTCTTCCGAGGCCGAGGCCGAGTCTGGGCCCTGGGGTCAGGCGAGGCGGAGTTCGTCGTCTTCTGAAGCCGAGACGGGGGCCGAGCCCTGGGGTCGGGCGAGGCGGAGCTTCCTGTGTCGCCCAAGGCTGGACTTAGCCGCTGTCGACCTCACTCTAGCGAATGGCACAGCAGTCGGAGCAGGGCGGGTGGCGTTGTATTCCTGTCAGGTCGGTCAGTGGAGCGGCGAAGTGACTGCGGTCACTTCGGCTCTGTCGACTGAAGCGCGTGTCAGGATAAGATGTCAGGCGATCCTTGTATTAAATGCTCCTGCGATACAGTCGGTTGGCGTGGCGATCTGGCCAAGGTTGCTTCTCTGCGAAGACTGGGCCTCGGGCGAGCCGAAGGTGTGTCCGTTGCTTGAGGGGGCCCTCGGGCGAGACGTGAATCCTCCGGGGTCGGCTGCCTTTGCCCGAGGCTGGGCTCGGGCGAGGCGAGATCGTGTCCCTTGAGTGGACCGAGCCTTGACCTTAATCGCGCCCATCAGGCCTTTGCAGCTTTGTGCTGATGGGGGTTACCAGCTGAGATTAGGAGTCTTGGGGGTACCCCTAATTATGGTCCCCGACAGTAGCCCCCGAGCCTCGAAGGGAGTGTTGGCACTCGCTTGGAGGCTTTTGTCGCACTTTTTTGCAAGGGGACCGGCCTTTCTCGGTTGCATTTTGTTCTGGTGGGTGCGCGCGAGCGCACCCGCCGGGTGTAGCCCCCAAGGCCTCGGAGGAGTGGTTTGACTCCTTCGAGGTCTTAATGCCTTTCGTGATGGCTCGGCCGATCTAGTTGTTCCCTCATGCGAACTGGCCGTAGCCCGGGTGCATAGTCGAGTCCCAAGTTCTCGGGCTGGTAAGTTGACGCTGTCAACGGTTTGGCCAGAGCCGGGTTCACGAGAGCAGCCCCCGAGCCTTTGCACGGAGCGAGAGGACGGTCAAGGACAGACTCGGCTTTTTTTATACGCCCCTACGTCGCCTTTCCGCAAGGAGGAGGGGGGAAAGCATCATGCTGCCCTCGGAGGGCGCCGAACATGGTGTCTCCAGTGAGTTGCTAGCGGGTAATCCGAGTGGACGCCCGTGCCCTATTCGTTAGGGGTCGGCTAGTGGCCCGGAGGCGCGCTCCAAAAGTACCTGCGGGTGATTCACCGGACCCGGTCCCCTTTTGACGGGGTCCGAGGGCTCGATGTCTCCCTCTGGTGGGATTCCGTTACAAAAATCGCTTCCCGCTGGTCTCGGAAATGTCCTAGGGTACCTCGGGAGCGTAGCCCGAGCCTTGGTTATGTATCGAACGTACCCAGGGTCATCCCTCGCTCTGCGTGCTCTGAGGCGGCTGTCGAACCCTTCGGGGGCCAGCCTACGAACCCCTGATCAGTAGTGGGCATGGAGCCCGAGTGGCCTGAGGCGGCCGTTGAACCCTTCTGAGGGGCCAGCCTTTGAACCTCTGACCAGTAGTGGGCGCGGAGCCCGGGTGCTCTGAGGCGGCTGTCGAACCCTTTCGAGGGGCCAGCCTTCGAACCTCTGATCAGTAGGGGGGCTCGGGGCCCGTTTCCTTCGTGGAGAAGGATCCCTTTCGGAGTATCCCCTTTCCCGGTCCCTGTGGCAAGAGAGAGAAAGAGGAAGTGGAAAAGGATACGAAATCGAACGTCGTGGCGTACCTTTTTGACGTGGTCATTATGGCGGAGGTGAAGCGTCGCCCGCTTTGCCTACCAAAGGTGCCGCCTGCCCTGTCGCAGAGTTAATGAGTGGTTCGTGGGGCAGCCATTGTGCGTGTGCGAGCCGTTCGAGGAACGGGCGTCTCGCCTTTGAGTTTTGAATCTCGCGGCGGGTTCGGGCGAAGTGTTGAACCGGTCTCGCCTGGGCCTTTATATATTCGGGAGAGGGACCGATGACGGTTCTTTACTCTGCTGCTCGCCTCCCACTTAGGTTTTCGCAACCTGAGGGAATAGCCAGAGAAAGGAAACCGCGCACCTTGCCCTCTCCGCCGCCACCTCTTCTGCTTGGTGATGGCCGAGCGGGTGACCGTTGTTTCGCCGCGCGACCCATGGCCTTTCTCCACCGTCACGGCGGACGATCTGGAGGCCCTTGTTGCCGATGGTTTGCTTCACCCTCTCTCCGGTGACTCGCAGCCAGAGTGGATGGCCCCTCCGAGCGGAGCCGCCCTGTCCCTGCCGCCAGGGTATGTGCTGAGCTTCGTCTCTTTTCATGAGCGGGGGTTCGAAGTGCCGGCAAGCCGTTTTATGCGGGCGATTCTGCACGTCTACGGGATGGAGCTGCACAATCTCAGCCCCAACTCCATTTCGCAAGCAGCCATCTTCACGGCGATTTGCGAAGGATATTTGGGGATTGCCCCCACTGGGACCTGTGGACCCATCTCTTCTCCGCGGAGCTTTTTGCCTCGACGACGGGGGAAAGAAGAGTTCGCATGGCGGTGCGGGCCGATGGCTGCATCCTCCAGCTGAGGCAGGCGCGGGCGCAATAGTACATCCCTGCCATCCTCGCGTCTTTGAACAAAGGGTGGCAGCGCTGGTGGTTTTATCTCCGAAATGACGATAGGAGGCTCCCATCGTTTTCTCAGCGAGTGGTGACCGCCGTCGGCGATAACTGGCGCTACGGGACCCAGCGCGAGAGACAGAAGAATCTCTAGCCCCTTTTGAAGGCCTTGGAGGAGCTGCGAAAAGGAGGGCTCACCACCGCGGGGGTGGTTGCCGCCATTCATCGCTGGAGGGTGCTCCCCTTGACGGAGCGGCGGCTGCCGCTTTGGGAGATGACGCCGGGGGTCGACTTGGAGGGATTGCAGATGTCCTCAGACCCCCTTCCCGCCGACGACCTCCACAGGCGGGTAGCCGGCACGATGGGGAAGTTAGACCCCGGCGCCTTTTCCCAGCTCTCGATGCGTCCCGATCGCGGGTGCGTTTCCCTGGTGAGTGTCCGCTCCTTCTCCCTTCTCGTGTCGGATTGCCCGTGGTTCTCATAGCCGAGACTTTTCACCCGTCTCTACGAGGTGGGGTCTCACAAGCCTTCCCTGCCACCGATTCTGGAGGACGCGGTGGACTGAGCCGCGTGGAGGGTCGCCGCGGAGAAGAGGAAGGAGAAGAAGGACGCGAAGAAGGCTTAGGCCCGCGAGCGGATGCGGGCTCGGGATGCCTTGGAAAGGCTTCGTCGTTGGCAGGAGAGGGATGGGCTCCCGAGGGAGCCGTCGCCGGAGACGCCTGACGATGACGACGACGACGATGATGACGAAGACGACGATATGGCCGCCCGCCTTGGCCTCAGCCCGAACCTAAGGCTGGGTTAGGGGTCATCGAGCCAGCCCCCGAGTGGGCTGGTGCTGTCGGTATCCGGGACGGGGGCATCAGGGTCCCGGCTCGAAGAACAGGGGCAGGCCGAGGGGGGTTTTGACCCTTCGGCCCAGGTAGCTGAGGTGACCCCGAGGAGTCAGGCCGTCTCGCCTGTGCCCCTAGAGCCGTTGTCCGTGCCGGTGGCAGAGGAGGCCGATCCTCGGGGCACCGTGTTCGCGCATAGCCGGACCGTCCCTTCGGCGCCCCGGGCGCCCGAGACAGGGATGGCGCTGAAGCCGCCAGCGGCGCAAGCCTCGGCAGTGCCCGCCGGGGCCGAGGCTCGAGGGGCCTCCCCACAGGCGCGATTGATCATGGCCCGGAGTGGGTAAGTATCTGAGGACACTCCCGTCCCGGCGCCTTCTTCGTGTGTCCTGATCCTGCTTTTTCCCTTTCTTCCCAGCAAGTGGAGGCATGGTTCGACCGGTCTGGCTCCCCGAAAAGCCCTTAAGACGACGCCAGCTTCTGCAGCTGGTGCCGCATTAGGCCTCGGCGGCTGGCTGGCCTCTGCACAAGGTGTCCTCGATCAGGAGGTTCAGTCGGCGCAAGCTGCAGTGGGGCGAGCTCCTGAGGCCGACTCCTCCATCGAGGCGGCCATCGTGCCAGGGGAGACTGCTGGCGCGGCTGCGACCTCGAGCCCACCAGACGCGTTGCCGGCGCTGGCACCGGCTTCTGCCGAGGTGGTTGCCGTTCTGGCCGTGGAGCCACCTGAAAGCTCTCTTGTGGGTTTTGGTGTTTGGATGACAACTCAATTAAAGAACTAACAAGTGTGCTAAGTGTTGAACAGGTGCTCAATGTAAAGCTAACAGGGTTCAACACAAGTGAACAAATGTGATGGTCCAAGAACTGGATTATGGATACATAATGGGCATCACAAGTAAGATGGACATTGCATAAAGTGAGACTCGGGTGCGTAGCTCGGAGACAACTGATCACGCCAAGGACGGAGGCAAGAAGAGCTTCGAGGTACCAAGTGCACGGGAGAAGGTCAAGGAGGCTGAGGAACCCAAAGCCAAGGGTGAAGAAGAAGGCTTGCAAAGTCAAGGGTGATCGAGTTGAAAACAGCTATGGCACATCAAGGATCACTACATAAGGACATGACCTACAACCAATGAGGAAATATCTATAGGTATGTGGTGTAAGTCATAAGGCTCAAGACCAAGCTCTAAGAAGGAGATCAATGTCACTAGAACGAGAACAAATGTCAAAAACAGAACTGGAAGCAGCCCAAAAGAGCTAAGTGCACCTTGACTTTTAGTTTGGGTTGTTCCTATGTTTGGAGATGTTCTATGTGACCTTTGCAGGATGTTGGAGCTAAGAAATGTCAATCTAGATCAAGTCAAGCTGACTTGAGGATTTATGAGTCCAACATCAAAGCTCAAGCATGTCAAATGCTATAGATGTAAAAATCAAGAGAAGGTATGTTTCTAGACTTAGTACATTGGTTTTGTGTACTAATATACTTGTCTAAGTGTTAGAAACAGAAGGAAGAAGAAAAGAAAAGAGATGCAAAATGCTTGGCTGTGTACAGCCAAGACTCAGCTCAGTCTGGCACACCGGACTGTCCGGTGGTGCACCGGACAGTGTCCGGTGCGCCAGGCTGAACTCTGGTGAACAGGCCACTCTCGCGAAAAGTCGGCGGCGTACGGCTATAATTCACCGGACTGTCCAGTGGCGCACCGGACTGTCCGGTGAGCCAACGGTCGGCTGGGCCAACGGTCGGCCGCGCAATCCGCGCATGACGCGTGGCCGAGCCAACGGTCAGATGGGGGCACCGGACTGTCCGGTGTGCACCGGACAGTGTCCGGTGCGCCAACGGCTCCAGGACTGCAACGGTCGACTGCTCCATTTCTGGAAGGAAATTGGGCACCGGACAGTGTTCGGTGGAGCACCGGACTGTCCGGTGCGCCACCCGACAGAAGGCAAGATTTGCCTTCCTGGATTGCTTCAAACGGCTCCTAGGCCCCTTGTGCCTATAAAAGGGACCCCTAGGCGCCTCAAGCTATGTACAAGCGCAGCCAACAAGTGTAGACATCACTTGAATCAATTCTCACTCTCCCTCTTGTGTGTAACTCTATAGTTTGTGTAGAAGGCACAGCTATAAGCCTTTAGAGAGAGAAGTGCTGCTAAGAGCTAGAGCAAGGTCTTGAGCGTATCGTTACTCTACCGAGGTGCTGCCGAGAAGTTGTAAGCAGCCACGGTGTTGTTGTAACCCAACTCAATAGTGAAAGGCTCTATCTGTCATACTGACAGATCTGAGCAAACGGAGGAAGGAGTTGAAATAGACTCCAAGCCCAGGTGTGGCTAACTCCAACGAGGACTAGGCAAGCATTTCAGGCTTGGCCGAACCTCGGGATAAATCCTTGCGTCTGTGTGCTCTGTTCTGTATTGTATCCTGACTCTCTGTCTTACTCGATATTATATCTGCACTTCAATATTTATCCGTGGTATAAGCTTTATTTGAAGTACAGGACATTTTGAGACAGGATCTCCGATTCCGCTGCAACCTACTCGAAGAGTCTTCTCACTCCACTGCGTATTAAGTCTTCGAGTAGAGTAAGAATTTAAGTTTTAAAGTAATAAGTTTTATTCGCCTATTCACCCCCCCTCTAGGCGACATCCAGATCCTGTTCCCGGGTCAAAGGGAACTTTCACCACCCGTCGCCGCCGACGCTGAGATGGCCGAGGCGTCGCTACTTGATGCCTCGGAGGAGGGGGCGCAGAACCACGACCCGTCCTGGGGGCGGCAACCTCGTTCCCGCGCGGCGTAGTCCCGACGGGCGGCGTCAGTCGCTCCGGTTCTGGACCAGTGGGGCTTCAGATCCCCTCTTCGTTCTTGACGATGAGCGAGAGGAGCAGTCTTGGGACGGGCTTCGTGAGTGCGCCGAGGCAACGGTGGGGTCGCTTCGGTCGACTTTGGAGGTCCTTTGCAGGGACGTTCCCAAGATCCTCCAGGTAATGATTTCAAGCATACCTTTCACGTGACCAAGGCATTCTTCGTGACGCCCCGCTTCCTTTCCTCAGGATCTAACGGATCTGAGCACCGCCAAGTCGTCGTTCATCCGCCGCGAGGCCGACGTCTGGGGTTCGCTGCGGTCCCTGAAGGCCACGCTTGCCAGGGCTACCGAGCGCCTCTCCCAACGGAGCGCCGAGGTGGTGGACCTTCGGTTGCTCTGTGTCGATCTGGGAGCAGAGGCAGCGGCGGCACGCGCAGAGGCGCAGCGGCAGCAGCTGGAGCTTGGCCAGGTCATCGGCGAGCGGGACCAATCTTGGGGCCAAGCCGCCGACGCTGAAAGCCGGGCTGAGGCTCTTGGAGTCTAGTTAGCCAAGGCGTCTGCTCGGGCCGGAGCCCTTGCGGCAGACCTAGCCGTGGCCCAAGCCACATCCTCGGAGCAGCGTGCCCGAGCCGAAGGTATGTCTTGGCTGTTTTAAGATTTTGATTCAGCTTCGTTTCTCGACTTGTGTTTGAAATCTTCTGCTTTGGCTGTTTTCATAGCTCGAGTCTGCCCTTGATGAGTCCACCAAGGCACTTGCCCAGGCGGCCGAGCAGAGGGAGGCCGACCACGCGGCCATGTCCAAGGCCATCTCGGCCTTCTGCCGGGTCTTTGGTTTCGACGACGTCCCCTCGGGAAGCTCCCTTCAGAGTCGCCTGCAGGCCTTGGGTGACCATGCGCGCGACAGACTCTGTGAGGCGCAGCATCACGGTGTCAGGCGGGCCTTCGCCGTGCTCGCTTCTCACTATGACGTAGATATGGAGCGGGTCAGCGAGGGGTATTGTCTTCCCGATGAAGATGAAGCCGCCCTGGCCGAAGTCCAGAGGCTTGACGCGGCCGCCGCGGGCCCAAGCGCGGTGCTGGCGACCACCTTCGAAGCAGAGATCCTCCCGCTTGCGCCGCCGTCTGAGGCCAGGGCGGATCTCGCCGAGGGTGGAGGCGAAGCCGAGGGCGCGACTCCTTCTTCGGGCGACGCCTGATTCTACCGGAGCAGTTTATTTTGAATGCACATGTGTCTTTTGCGGCCGCCGAGGCCCGAATTCTTTGTCATCGTGATATAAGGTTGTGTCTCTTCTCCTCCTGTTTTGTGTATCCGGACTCTTTCGTCAGTAGCAGGATTGCTTACCCAAGTAAGAGTTATTTTTCACGGTAGGCGACGAGTGAGGTATCCGTATCCCAGAGGCGTAGGAATCCCTCGACTCGGTCGGCCTTGCACTTACATGCGCTCTTATCTGTTTCTTGGGGTCCTGTTATTGATATAGCCGGGAGACGCGAAAGTCGTTTTGATGGAAGACTTTTTTCGAGGAAAATTTTGACGCAGAGGGGGTTCGCCCCTTCTAGCCCCCGAGGGAGGGTCGGGCTTTGCCGAGGCAAGGCCGACCCTTCCTTGATGGTTAGACTTCATATGTAAACGAGGTATATGAACGGCTTGAAAACATCTTAAGGGTAGAAGCGACGTAGCTGTCGGATGTTCCAGGCGTTGCTGTAGACCTCGCCTTGACTGTTGGCCAGCTTGTACGTCCCAGGCTTCAAAACCTTGGCGATAATGAATGGCCCTTCCCAGGGAGGCGTGAGCTTGTGCCGCCCTCGGGCATCTTGTCGTAGTTAAAGCACCAAGTCGCCCACCTGGAGGTCCCGGGACCGAACCCCTCGGGCGTGGTAGCGTCGCAGGGACTGCTGATACCATGCCGAGTGTAGTAAGGCCATGTCCCGAGCCTCTTCCAGCTGGTCCAGCGAGTCTTCTCGGTTGGTCTGGTTGTGTCGGTCGTCGTAGGCCCTCGTCCTTGGGGAACCGTATTCTAAGTCCGTGGGCAAGATGGCCTCGGCCCCATAGACTAGAAAGAACGGTGTGAAACCCGTGGCTCGACTTGGCATCGTCCTCAGGCTCCAGACCACCAAGGGGAGTTCCTTCATCCATCGCCTACTGAACTTGTGGAGGTCGTTGTAGATCCTCGGCTTGAGTCCTTGCAGAATCATGCCGTTAGCACGCTCTACCTGCCCATTCGTCATGGGGTGAGCCACAGCGGCCCAGTCCACCCGGATGTGGTGATCCTCGCAGAAGTCCAGGAACTTTCTGCCGGTGAACTGGGTGTCGTTGTCGGTGATGATGGAGTTCAGGACCCCAAAGCGATGGATGATGTTGGTGAAGAACGCCACCGCTTGCTCGGACCTGATGCTGTTTAGGGGTCGGACCTTGATCCACTTGGAGAATTTGTCGATGGCGACCAGCAGGTGCGTGTAGCCCCCGGGTGCCTTCTGCAAGGGACCAACGAGGTCCAGACCCCACACAACAAACGGCCAGGTGATGGGTATTGTTTGCAGAGCCTGAGCGGGTAGGTGCGTCTGCCTTGCGTAGAACTGACACCCTTGGCAGGTGTGGACAATTCTAGTGGCGTCGGCTACCGCGGTCGGTCAGTAGAAACCTTGTCGGAAAGCGTTTCCAACAAGGGCTCGGGGCGCCGCGTGATGACCGCAAGCCCCCGAGTGTATTTCTTGTAAGAGCTCCTGGCCTTCGGCGATGGATATGCATCGCTGGAGAATGCCGGAGGGGCTGCGGTGGTAGAGCTCCTTCCCTTCACCCAGCAAGACGAATGACTTGGTGCGCCGCGCCAGTCGCCGAGCCTCGGCTCGGTCGAGGGGCAGCTCTCCTCGGTGGAGATATTGCAGGTACGGGGCCTGCCAGTCTCGATCAGGCGGGACCTCATTCCGCTCTCCCTCGACGCGTAGTGCTGAAAGAGAAATGTGCCCTTGGGCCATTTCTAAGTATTTTGGTGATTGAGTGCCAACACAAGTGCTTAAGTGTTAAAGTATCCCAAGTGATGGACAAAGTGCAAATCAAAAGTAAAGGTATGTTTCTAGACTTAGTACATTGTTTTATGGACTAATGTATTGTGTCTAAGTGCTAGAAACAGGAAAAATCAAGTTGGAAAAGAGATGGCTTTGTTCAGCCAAAGTCTGCTCAATCTGGGTGCACCGGACTGTCCGGTGGTGCACCGTACAGTGTCCGGTGCACCAGGCTGGCTCTGGCGAACTTGCTGCTCTCGGGACTTCAACGGTGGTGTACGGCTATAAATCACCGGACTGTCCGGTGGTGCACCGGACTGTCCGGTGAGCCGTTCACAGGCAAAGTCGTCGCTCTCGGGAAGTGATTAACGGCGTACGGCTAAAAATCACCGGTCTGTCCGGTGGTGCACCGGACTGTCCGGTGAGCCAACGGTCAACCGGGCCAACGGTCGGCCGAGGATTCCGCGCGTGACGCGTGGCCGAGCCAACGGTCACATTGGAGCACCGGACTGTCCGGTGCGCCAACGGCTCTGAATCTTCAACGGTCGGCTTCGCCAAATAAGGAAAGAAATCCGCACCGGACACTGTCCGGTGGTGCACCGGACTGTCCGGTGCGCCAGGCGACAGAAGGCAAAAATTGCCTTCCTAGAATGCTCTCAACGGCTCCTAGCTGCCTTGGGGCTATAAAAAGGACCCCTAGGCGCATGGAGGAGTACACCAAGCATCCTTAGAGCATTGTTGATCACTCACACTTCATTCTTGCGCACTTGTTCGACATTCTTAGTGATTTGAGCTCCGTTCTAGTGAGAACCTCGTGATAGTCTTTTGAGCTCAAGTCTGGGTCTTGTGTGTGCGTATTTGCTGTGATTTTTGTGTCTTGTGTGAGTTGCTCATCCCTCCCTTACTCCGTGCTTCTTTGTGAACATCAAAGTGTAAGGGCGAGAGACTCCAAGTTGTGGAGATTCCTCGCGATCGGGATATTGTAAAGCAAAGCAAAACACCGTGGTATTCAAGTGGGTCTTTGGACCGCTTGAGAGGGGTTGATTGCAACCCTCGTCCGTTGGGACGCCACAACGTGGAGTAGGCAAGTTTTGTACTTGGCCGAACCATGGGATAAACCACTGTGTCTATTTGTGTTGATCTTCTTGTGGTTATCGTGTCTTGCTTAGACTCCTCTCTAGCCACTTGGCGATTATTGTGCTAACGCTTAATCAAGTTTTTGTGGCTTTAAGTTTAAGTTTTACAGGATCACCTATTCACCCCCCCCTCTTGGTGCTCTCAATTGGTATCGGAGTCGTTCTCTTCATGAAGGGACTAATCGCCCGAAGAGATGGATCCTAAGGGCAAGGGGATTGTGATCAATGATAAGGAGGAGTCTTTCGTCAACGAGCCGAAGGATGACAAGCCTACCGACTCGGGCTCGGGCCACAAACGAAAAGATGGGAAGAAGAAGAAGACGAGGCACATCAAGGAGATCGTCTACTACGACGACAGCGACGAGTCCACTTCTTCCCAAAAGGACGACGACAACGACTACGAGAAAAAGAAGACGGTTAACTCAAACTTCTCTTTCGATTATTCTCGTATTCCGTATAGTTCCAATGCACATTTGCTTTCCATTCCTCTTGTCAAGCCTCCACACTTTGATGGGGAGGACTACGGATTTTGGAGCCACAAAATGTGTAGTCACTTGTTCTCTCTCCATCCAAGCATATGAGATATTGTAGAGAGTGGAATGAAATTTGATAGCTCGGATAGTCCCATGTTTATAAATGAACAAATCCATAAAAATGCACAAGCTGCTACTGTCCTTTTAGCATCTTTGTGCAGGGAAGAGTACAATAAGGTGAGCGGCTTGGACAATGCCAAGCAGATCTGGGACACCCTCAGGATCTCACATGAGGGGAACGACGTCACCATGCTCACCAAGATGGAGTTGGTGGAGGGCGAGCTTGGGAGATTTGCAATGATAAGGGGAGAGGAGCCAACCCAAACATACAACCGGCTCAAGACCCTCATCAACAAGATAAGGAGCTACGGAAGCACGCGATGGACGGACCACGACGTCGTTCGCCTAATGCTAAGGTCTTTTACTGTACTTGATCCACATCTGGTGAACAATATTCGTGAAAATCCTAGGTACACCAAGATGTCGCCCGAAGAAGTTCTTGGGAAGTTCGTAAGCGGGCGAATGATGATCAAGGAGGCGAGATACGTGGACGACGCGTTGAATGGTCCAATCAATGAGCCTCAACCCGTTGCTCTCAAGGCAACGAGTAGCAAGGAGGCGCTACCTAGCAAGGTGGCGCAAGTTGATGTGGCGGGACTAAATGAGGAAGAAATGGCCCTCATCATCAAGCGCTTCAAGACGGCGCTAAAGGGCCGCAAGGAGCATCCCAAGAAGAACAAGACGAAGGGAAAGCGCTCCTGCTTCAAGTGCGGTAAGATTGGTCATTTTATCGCTAATTGTCCCGATAATGATAGTGACCAGGAACAAGAGAAGAAAGGGGAAAAGAAGAAGAAGTACAAGAAGGCTAAGGGCGAGGCACATCTTGGCAAGGAGTGGGACTCGGATTGCTCTTCATCCGACGATGAAGGACTCGCCGCCACCGCCTTCAACAAATCGGCCCTCTTCCCCAACGAGCGTCACACATGCCTCATGGCGAAGGAGAAGAAGGTATGTACTCGAAATACTACTTATGCTTCTTCAAGTGAGGACGAGTCTAGTGATGATGATGAAATAGATTATTCATGTTTATTCAAGGGCCTAGATAGAACCAAGGTTGACAAAATTAATGAATTAATTGATGCCTTGAATGATAAGAATAGGTTATTAGAAAAGCAAGAGGATTTGTTGTATGAAGAACATGATAAGTTTGTAGAGGCACAAAAATCCCTTGCTTTAGAAATTAAAAGAAATGAAATGCTTTCTAGCGAATTATCTACATGCCATGACTCTATTTCTAGCTTAAAGAGCATAAATGGTGATTTGAATGCTAAGTTAGAAATAGCAAATAAATCAACATCTTGTGTAGAACATGTTACAATTTGTAATAGGTGTAAAGATTTTGATGTTGATGATTGTAGTAAACACCTAGTTTCAATTTCTAAATTGAATGATGAATTGGCTAGTCTTAATGCCCAACTTAAGACTAGCAAGAGTGAAATTGATAAAATAAAATTTGCAAGGGATGCCTACACGATTGGTAGACATCCCTCAATTAAGGATGGTCTTGGCTTCAAGAGAGAGGTCAAGAACTTAACAAGCCATAAGGTTTCCATCTCCGCCAAGGAGAAAGGGAAGGCCCCTATGGCTAGTAGTGCTCATAAGAACCATGCTTTCATGTATCATGATAGGAGACATTCTAGGAATGCTTTTAGAAGTTATGATGCTTTTGATTCTCATGCCATGGTTGCTTCTAGTTCTTCTATTATGCATGATAGAAATGCTGCTAGGAAAAATGCTATGCCTAGAAAAAATGTTGTTCATGTTCCTAGGAAAGTAATGAATGAACCTTCTACAATTTATTATGCTTGCAATGCTTCCTTTGCTATTTGTAGAAAGGGTAAGAAGGTAATTGCTAAGAAGTTAGGGGCCAAATGTAAGGGAGACAAAACTTGCATTTGGGTCCCTAAGACTATTGTAACTAACCTTCTAGGACCCAACATGAGTTGGGTACCTAAGACCCAAGCCTAAATTTGCCTTGCAGGTTTATGCATCCCGGGGCTCAAGCTGGATTATCGACAGCGGATGCACAAACCACATGACGGGGGAAAAGAGGATGTTCTCTTCCTACGTCAAGAACAAGGATCTCCAAGATTCAATAATATTCGGTGATGGGAACCAAGGCAAGGTAAAAGGGTTAGGAAAGATTGCTATTTCATCCGAGCACTCTATTTCTAATGTGTTTTTAGTTGAGTCGCTTGGATATAACTTGTTGTCTGTGAGTCAACTTTGCAATATGGGATATAATTGTTTATTCACAAATGTAGATGTGTCTGTCTTTAGAAGAAGTGATGGTTCATTAGCTTTTAAGGGTGTACTAGACGACAAACTTTATTTAGTTGACTTTGCAAAAGAGGAGGCCGGTCTAGATGCATGCCTAATTGCTAAGACTAGCATGGGCTGGCTGTGGCATCGCCGCTTAGCACATGTGGGGATGAAGAACCTTCACAAGCTTCTAAAGGGAGAACACGTGATAGGTCTAACTAATGTGCATTTCGAAAAAGATAGACCTTGTGCAGCTTGTCAAGCAGGCAAACAGGTGGGAAGCTCTCATCACACCAAAAATGTGATGACCACATCAAGACCTTTGGAGATGCTTAATATGGACCTCTTCGGTCCCGTCGCCTATCTAAGTATAGGAGGAAGTAAGTATGGTCTTGTTATAGTTGATGATTTTTCCCGCTTCACTTGGGTATTCTTTTTGCAGGATAAATCTGAAACCCAAGGGACCCTCAAGCGCTTCCTAAGGAGAGCTCAAAATGAGTGTGAGCTCAAGGTGAAAAAGATAAGGAGCGACAACGGGTCCGAGTTCAAGAACCTTCAAGTGGAGGAGTACCTTGAGGAGGAAGGGATCAAGCACGAATTCTCCGCTCCCTACACACCACAACAAAATGGTGTGGTAGAGAGGAAGAACAGGACGCTCATCGATATGGCGAGGACGATGCTTGGAGAGTTCAAGACCCCCGAGCGCTTTTGGTCGGAAGCCGTGAACACGGCTTGCCACGCCATCAACCGGGTCTACCTTCACCGCCTCCTCAAGAAGACTTCGTATGAGCTTCTAACCGGTAAAAAACCCAATGTGTCTTACTTTCGTGTATTTGGGAGCAAGTGTTATATTCTTGTGAAGAAAGGTAGAACTTCTAAATTTGCTCCCAAAGCTGTAGAAGGGTTTTTATTAGGTTATGACTCAAATACAAAGGCGTATAGGGTCTTCAACAAATCATCGGGTTTGGTTGAAGTCTCTAGCGATGTTGTATTTAATGAGACTAATGGCTCTCCAAGAGAGCAAGTTGTTGATCTTGATCATGTAGATGAAGAAGACGTTCCAACGGCCGCAATGCGCACCATGGCGATTGGCGATGTGCGACCACAGGAACAATTGGAGCAAGATCAACCTTCTTCCTCAACAATGGTGCATCCACCAACTCAAGACGATGAACAGGTTCATCAGGAGGAGGCGTGTGATCAAGGGGGAGCACAAGATGATCATGTGAGGGAGGAAGAAGCACAACCGGGACCTCCAACCCAAGTTCAAGCGACGATTCAAAGGAATCATCCCGTCGACCAAATTTTGGGTGACATTAGCAAGGGAGTAACTACTCGTTCTAGATTAGTTAATTTTTGTGAGCATTACTCCTTTGTCTCTTCTATTGAGCCTTTCAGGGTAGAAGAGGCCTTGCTAGATCCGGACTGGGTGTTGGCCATGCAGGAAGAGCTCAACAACTTCAAGCGTAATGAAGTTTGGACACTGGTGCCTCGTCCCAAGCAAAACGTATTGGGAACCAAGTGGGTGTTCTGCAACAAACAGGACGAGCACGGGGTGGTGACGAGGAACAAGGCTCGACTTGTGGCAAAAGGTTATGCCCAAGTCACAGGTTTGGACTTTGAGGAGACTTTTGCTCCTATGGCTAGGCTAGAGTCCATTCGTATTTTGCTAGCATATGCCGCTCACCATTCTTTCAGGTTGTTCCAAATGGATGTGAAGAGCGCTTTCCTCAACGGGCCAATCAAGGAGGAGGTGTACGTGGAGCAACCCCCTGGCTTCGAGGATGAACGGTACCCCGACCACGTGTGTAAGCTCTCTAAGGCGCTCTATGGACTTAAGCAAGCCCCAAGAGCATGGTATGAATGCCTTAGAGACTTTTTAATTGCTAATGCTTTCAAGGTTGGGAAAGCCGATCCAACTCTTTTCACTAAGACTTGCGATGGTGATCTTTTTGTGTGCCAAATTTATGTCGATGACATAATATTTGGTTCTACTAATCAAAAGTCTTGTGAAGAGTTTAGTAGGGTGATGACGCAGAAATTCGAGATGTCGATGATGGGCGAGTTGAACTACTTCCTTGGGTTCCAAGTGAAGAAACTCAAGGACGGCACCTTCATCTCCCAAACAAAGTACACGCAAGACTTGCTAAAGCGGTTTGGGATGAAGGACGCCAAGCCTGCAAAGACTCCGATGGGAACCGACGGACACACCGACCTCAACAAAGGAGGTAAGTCCGTTGATCAAAAGGCATACCGGTCTATGATAGGGTCTTTACTTTATTTATGTGCTAGTAGACCGGATATTATGCTTAGCGTATGCATGTGTGCTAGATTTCAATCCGATCCAAGGGAGTGTCACTTAGTGGCCGTGAAGCGAATTCTTAGATACTTAGTCGCTACGCCTTGCTTCGGGATCTGGTATCCAAAGGGGTCTACCTTTGACTTGATTGGATATTCAGATTCCGATTATGCTGGATGTAAGGTCGATAGGAAGAGTACATCGGGGACGTGCCAATTCTTAGGAAGGTCCCTGGTGTCATGGAACTCTAAGAAACAAACTTCCGTTGCCCTATCCACCGCTGAGGCCGAGTATGTTGCCGCAGGACAGTGTTGCGCGCAACTACTTTGGATGAGGCAAACCCTCCGGGACTTTGGCTACAATCTGAGCAAAGTCCCACTCCTATGTGACAATGAGAGTGTTATCCGCATAGCGGAAAATCCTATTGAGCACAGCCGCACAAAGCACATTGACATCCGGCATCACTTTTTGAGAGATCACCAGCAAAAGGGAGATATCGAAGTGTTTTATGTTAGCACCGAGAACCAGCTAGCCGATATCTTTACCAAGCCTCTAGATGAGAAGACCTTTTGCAGGCTGCGTAGTGAGCTAAATGTCTTAGATTCGTGGAACTTGGATTGATTTATAGCATACATGTGTTTATGCCTTTGATCATGTTCCTTATGCATTTTGTTGTTTACTTGTGGTGCTCAAGTTGTACAAACACTCCCCGGACCTCACAAGTCCTTTTGCAAGTGATGCACATATTTAGGGGGAGTTGTGCTACAACTTGACCCTTTGAGACTAACCGTGTGCTTGAGTTTGCTTGATTTAGTCTCAAAGGAGGTTTGAAAGGGAAAAGGTGGACTTGGACCATGAAAGACTTCCACTGCACTCCGATGAGAGGGTAACTTATTCCAAGTTCATCTCATGTACTCCTATTGCCTTTGTATTCTTATTTGAAGATTTTGGTGAGGCAATGGGGTTAAAGGGCCAAAATTGATCCCGTTTTGGTGCTTGATGCCAAAGGGGGAGAAAATAAGGCCAAAGCAATAAATGGATCAGCTACCACTTGAGAAATTTTGAAAATAGTAGAATAAAGCTTTTGGTTTGTCAAAACTCTCTTATTGTCTCTCTTGTCAAAAGTTGGCCTCTTGTGGGGAGAAATGTTGATTATGGGAAAAAGGGGGAGTTTTTGAAATCTTTGATCAATTTCTCTTGGAATACCTCTCTTTATCTACAAGTGAAGTTGACTTAGAGATAGGAAATTGAGTTTGTTTTGCAAAAACAAACCAAGTGGTGGCAAAGAGTGATCCATGTATGCCAAATTTGAATCAAAACAATTTTGAGTTCTCATTTGTATTGATGTTGCACTTCTATTAGTTGTTTTTTGTTGTGTTGGCATAAATCACCAAAAAGGGGGAAATTGAAAGGGAAATGTGCCATTGGGCCATTTCTAAGTATTTTGGTGATTGAGTGCCAACACAAGTGCTTAAGTGTTAAAGTATCCCAAGTGATGGACAAAGTGCAAATCAAAAGTAAATGTATGTTTCTAGACTTAGTACATTGTTTTATGGACTAATGTATTGTGTCTAAGTGCTGGAAACAGGAAAAATCAAGTTGGAAAAGAGATGGCTTTGTTCAGCCAAAGTCTGCTCAGTCTGGGTGCACCGGACTGTCCGGTGCACCAGGCTGGCTCTCGCGAACTGCTGCTCTCGGGACTTCGACGGCGGTGTACGGCTATAAATCACCAGACTGTCCGGTGGTGCACCGGATTGTCCGGTGAGCCGTTCACAGGCAAAGTCGTCGCTCTCGGGTAGTGATTAACGGCGTACGGCTAAAAATCATCGGTCTGTCCGGTGGTGCACCGGACTGTCCGGTGAGCCAACGGTCAGCCGGGCCAATGGTCGGCCGAGGATTCTGCGCGTGACGCGTGGCCGAGCCAACGGTCACATTGGAGCACCGGACTGTCCGGTGTGCACCGGACAGTGTCCGGTGCGCCAACGACTCTGAATCTTCAACGGTCGGCTTCGCCAAATAAGGAAAGAAATCCGCACCGGACAGTGTCCGGTGGTGCACCGGACTGTCCGGTGCGCCAGGTGACAGAAGGCAAAAATTGCCTTCCTAGAATGCTCTCAACGGCTCCTAGCTGCCTTGGGGCTATAAAAAGGACCCCTAGGCGCATGGAGGAGTACACCAAGCATCCTTAGAGCATTGTTGATCACTCACACTTCATTCTTGCGCACTTGTTCGACATTCTTAGTGATTTGAGCTCCGTTCTAGTGAGAACCTCGTGATAGTCTTTTGAGATCAAGTCTGGGTCTTGTGTGTGTGTATTTGCTGTGATTTTTGTGTCTTGTGTGAGTTGCTCATCCCTCCCTTACTCCATGCTTCTTTGTGAACATCAAAGTGTAAGGGCGAGAGGCTCCAAGTTGTGGAGATTCCTCGCGATCAGGATATAGTAAAGCAAAGCAAAACACCGTGGTATTCAAGTGGGTCTTTGGACCGCATGAGAGGGGTTGATTGCAACCCTCGTCCGTTGGGATGCCACAACGTGGAGTAGGCAAGTTTTGTACTTGGCCGAACCACGGGATAAACCACTGTGTCTATCTGTGTTGATCTTCTTGTGGTTATCGTGTCTTGCTTAGACTCCTCTCTAGCCACTTGGCGATTATTGTGCTAACGCTTAATCAAGTTTTTGTGGCTTTAAGTTTAAGTTTTACAGGATCACCTATTCACCCCCCTCTAGGTGCTCTCAAGTGCCTCACCCTCGGGGGCTAAGGGTGCCTCAGGTTGAGCCGAGGGCGCCTCGGGCTGAGCCGAGGGTGCCTCAGGCTCTGTCGAGGGTGCCTCGGGCTGAGCCGAGGGTGCCTTGGGCTCGGTCGTGTCACTGGTCTTGACCGAGGGTTGATATAGATCTCAGGAGAAGACGTCCGGGGGAACCGTCGTCTGCCCCGAAGCTATCTTCGCCAGCTCGTCCGCAGTCTCGTTGTACCACCGGGCGACGTGGTTGACCTCGAGCCCGTAGAACTTGTCTTCCAGGCGCTGAACCTTGTCGTAGTAGGCTTCCATCTTCGGGTCGCGGCAGTGGGAGTTCTTCATGACTTGGTCGATGACAAGCTGCAAGTCACCGCGAGCATCGAGGCGTCGGACCCCTAGCTCGATGGCTATGCGCAACCCGTTGACCAGAGCCTCGTACTCAGCCACATTGTTGGACACCGGGAAATGGAGGTGCAGCACGTAACGGAGGTGCTTCCCGAGGGGCGAGATGAAGAGCAGGCCCGCGCCTGCCCCTGTTTTCATCAGCGACCCATCGAAAAACATGGTCCAGAGTTCCAGTTGGATCGGAGCTGTCGGAAGTTGGGTGTCAACCCATTCAGCCACAAAGTCTACCAAGACTTGGGACTTGATGGCCTTCCGAGGGGCGAACGAGATTGTCTCGCCCATGATTTCCACCGCCCACTTCGCAATCCTACCCGAGGCTTCTCGGCACTGGATGATCTCCCCCAGGGGAAAGGATGACACCACAGTTACCGGATGAGACTTGAAGTAGTGTCGCAACTTTCGCCGTGTCAGAATTACTGCGTATAGTAGCTTCTGAATTTGTGGGTAGCGGATCTTGGTCTCGGACAGTACCTCACTGATGAAGTAGACCGGTCTCTGGACGGGCAATGCATGCCCTTCTTCTCATCTCTCGACCATGATCGCGGCGCTGACCACCTGAGTGGTAGCGGCGACGTAGATCAAGAGGGCTTCTCCGGCAGCGGGGGGCACCGGGATGGGTGCGTTCGTAAGGAGCGCCTTCAGGTTCCCGAGGGCTTCCTCGGCCTCGGGGGTCCAAGTGAAGCACTCAGTCTTTCTTAAGAGGCGGTACAGAGGTAGGCCTCTTTCGCCAAGGCACGAGATGAAACGGCTCAGAGCCGCAAGGCATCTCATGACCCTCTATACGCCTTTCAAGTCCTTGATGGGCCCCATGTTGGTGATGGCCGTGATTTTTTCCGGGTTGGCCTCGATGCCCCGCTCGGGGACGATGAACCCCAAGAGCATGCCTCGGGGGACTCCGAAGACGCACTTCTCGGGGTTGAGTTTTACGCCTTTCGCCTTGAGACACCGGAATGTCGTTTCAAGGTCGGAGAGGAGGTCGGAGGCTTTCTTCGTCTTGACTACGATGTCATCGACGTAAGCCTCGACGGTTCGACCAATGTGCTCTCCGAACACGTGGTTCATGCACCTTTGGTACGTCGCACCCGCATTCCTCAAACCAAATGGCATAGTAACGTAGCAGTACATGCCAAAAGGTGTGATGAAAGAAGTCGCGAGCTGGTCGAACTCTTTCATCCTGATTTGATGATACCCTGAGTAGGCATCGAGGAACGGCAGGGTTTCGCACCCAGCAGTGGAATCCACGATTTGGTCGATGCGAGGCAGAGGGTAGGGAACCTTCGGACATGCTTTGTTTAGACCAGTGTAGTCTACACACATCCGCCATTTCCCTCCTTTCTTTCTCACAAGCACAGGGTTGGCAAGCCATTCGGGATGGAATACCTCTTTGATGAACCCAGCGGCCGTCAGCTTGTGGATCTCCTCGCCTATGGCTCTGCGCTTTTCTTCGTCGAATCGGCGCAGAGGCTGCTTCACGGGTCGAGCTCCAGCTCAGATATCCAGTGAGTGCTCGGCGACTTCCCTCGGTATGCCAGGCATGTCCGAGGGACTTCACGTGAAAACGTCGGCGTTTGCGCGGAGAAAGTCGACGAGCACTGCTTCCTATTTGGGGTCGAGCTCGGAGCCGATCCGGATCAGCTTGGAGGTGTCGTTGCTGGGGTCGAGAGGGACGGATTTAACCGCCTCTGCTGGTTCGAAGTTGCCGACGTGGTGCTTCGTGTCTGGAACCTCCTTGGGGAGGCTTTCCATGTCAGCGATGAGGGCCTCGGATTCGGTGAGGGCCTCGGCGTACTCCACGCACTCCACGTCGCATTCGTACACGTGTCGGTACGTGGGGCCGACGGTGATGACCCCGTTGGGGCCCGACATCTTGAGCTTGAGGTAGGTGTAGTTGGGGACGACCATGAACTTGGCGTAACATGGTCTCCCCAGCACTGCGTGGTAGGTTCCTCGGAACCCGACCACCTCGAACGTGAGGGTTTCCCTTCGGAAGTTGGAGGGAGTCCCGAAGTAGACAGGCAGATCAAGTTGTCTGAGGGGTTGGACGCATTTCCCGGGGATGATCCCGTGAAAAGGCGCCGCGCCTGCCCGGATCGAGGACAGATCGATCTGCAGGAGCCCGAGGGTCTCGGCGTAGATGATGTTGAGGCTGCTGCCTCCGTCCATGAGGACCTTGGTGAGCCTGACGTTGCTAATGACAGGGTCTACAACGAGCGGATATTTCCCCGGGCTCTGCACGTGGTCGGGGTGGTCGCCTTGGTCGAAGGTGATGGGCTTGTCGGACCAGTCTAGGTAGACTGGCGCCGCCACCTTTACCGAGCAGACCTCCCGACGCTCTTGCTTGCGGCGCCGAGCCGAGGCGTTCGCCACTTGCCCACCATAGATCATGAAGTAGTCGTGGACCTCGGGAAACTCCTCTGCCTTGTGGTCCTCTCTCTTGTCGTCGTTGTGGGCCTTGCCACCTTCCGCCGGTGGCCCGGTCTTGTGAAAGTGGCGCCAAAGCATGACGCACTCCTCAAGGGTGTGTTTGACGGGCCCCTGATGATAGGGGCACGGCTCCTTGAGCATCTTGTCGAAGAGATTGGCACCTCTAGGAGGTTTCCGAGGGTTCTTGTACTCAGCGGCGGCGACAAGGTCCGCGTCGGTGGCGTCGCGTTTCGCTTGCGACTTCTTCTTGTTCTTCTTCTTGGTGTTACGCCAAGCGGACGGCTCGGGGATGTCTTCTGGCTGGAGGCCTTGGGGCTGCTTGTCCTTCCGGAAGATGGCCTCAACCGCCTCCTGGCCAAAGGCGAACTTGGTGGCGATGTCCATCAGCTCGCTCGCCCTGGTGGGGGTTTTGCGACCCAGCTTGCTCACCAGGTCGCGGTAGGTGGTGCCGGCGAGGAACGCGCCGATGACATCCGAGTCGATGATGTTGGGCAGCTCGGTGCGCTGCTTTGAGAATCGCCGTATGTAGTCCCGGAGGGACTCTCCCGGCTGCTGGCGGCAGCTTCGGAGATCCTAGGAGTTCCCAGGACGCACGTACATGCCCTGGAAGTTGCCGGTGAAGGCTTGGACCAGGTCGTCCCAGTTGGAGATCTGCCCCGGAGGCAGATGCTCCAGCCAGGCTCGAGCGGTGTCGGAGAGGAACAGGGGGAGGTTGCGGATGATGAGGTTGTCATCGTCCGTTCCACCCAGCTGGCAGGCCAGTCGGTAGTCCGTGAGCCACAGTTCCAGCCTCGTCTCCCCCGAGTACTTTGTGATGGTAGTTGGGGTTCGGAACCGGGTCGGGAACGACGCCCGTCGTATGGCCCGGCTGAAAGCCTGCGGACCGGGTGGTTCGGGCGAGGGGCTCCGATCCTCCCCGCTTTCGTAGCGTCCCCCACGCCTGGGGTGGTAACCTCGGCGCACCCTTTTGTCGAGGTGGGCTCGACGGTTGCGGTGGTGGTGCTCGTTGCCGAGGCGACCCGAGGCCGCAGGCGCCGTGTTGCGCGTGCGCCCGGTGTGGACCGAGGCTTCTCGCACGAATCTGGAAGTTGCGGCACGATGCTCTGGGGGTACCCCTGCCTTCGGGTCGCAGAGCTTTCGGCCCGTCGGACCGCGGCATCTTCCAGGAGATTCTTGAGCTCTCCCTGGATACGCCGCCCCTCGGTGGTGGAGGGTTCCGGCATCGCTCAGAGTAGTATCGCAGCTGCAGCCAGGTTCTGGCCAACCCCACTGGAAGCCGGGGGCAGCCTTGGCCTGGTATCGTCGGCGATGCGGTGCTGGACGTCCTGGGTCAGATGACGTGCTTCTCCGGCCGGAGCTCGGCCTGCCCACTCCTGTCCGAGGTTCAGCCGAGGCTGCACAAGTGTTCCTGCTCCCTCGTCGAGCCTGGCCTGCATCTCGCGGATTTGCTCGAGCTGTGCGTCATGACCCCTCGCAGGGACTGGGACCACAGCTAGCTCCCAAGGGATGTCAACGCGAGGCGTAGGCCTAGGGGGATCACCGTTCTCCGGCATACCAAGATGGTTACCTTCGCCGAGACCCCCTAGATCGACGTGGAAACATTCGCGACTTAGGCCACAGTCCTCGTCGCCGAGGCTGTGGCTACCATCGGAACAATCGGAGAGGCAGTAGTCACATGCGGTCATGAAGTCCCGCATGGTACTGGGGTTACCAAGCCCGGAGAAATCCCAACCAGAGTCGGGCTCGTCATCTTCCTCGGAACCCGAGGGCCCGTAGGTCGAGACGGCCGTCAGTCTGTCCCAGGGTGACCGCACATGGTACCCTGGAGGGTTTGGACATGCCTTTGCGAAAGCCTCCACCGAAGCGGGGTCGCTTGGTGGATCGAAGCTGAATCTGAAAGGCATGAGATGGGCAACGGACGGTACCTCTTGATCGACGGGTGGTGACAAAGTCGCGTCAGGGGCGGACTGCACCGTTGTCTCAGGTACGAGGGTGACGCCCAGCAAGCCCTTCGCGAGCGTGCTGGCGTCATCCGTCAGCTCGGTGTTGGTGTGTTGCGGGGAAACGGCGCTCGTCTTTGTCTCCAACGCGAGGTCAATGCCCGGCGTGTCCCCCGCTGGGGCGCCAGCGCCGTCGACTCGCTTGACAGCCGATGAGGTGTCGCCCCCTGCTTGGCCATGCCTGCCCCGCCTCCTCCTCCGTCGACGGGGGGGGGGGGGGGGGGGGGCGACGGGACAGAACTGAATGTTGCTCTTCCGCTACGTGGGGAAGACGTCGTCGATTCTGCCGCCGGCGGGCGGGCTGACGGCCGCCATTGTCGTCGTCGCGCGGCGGTAGAAGGAGTACCATGTCGTAGCTGCCGTCGAGAGACATGAACTCGAGACTCCCGAAACGGAGCGTCGTCCCGGGTTGGAAAGGTTGTTGGGGACTACCCATCTGGAGCTTGACGGGAAGCTGTTCGTCAACACGCAGCAGGCCCCTACCTGGCGCGCCAACTATCGGCGTTTCGACCCCGGGGGGTCCCTGGACCGACGAGTAAATTGTCGCTGCGTGCCCCAGCCCAGATGGGTCGACGCGAGACGGGACACAAAGGGGGAGAACAGCGAGGGGAAACCGCGACCTTCGTGTTGTCCTGCGCCCAGGGCGACTGGATGCGCTTGCAGTAGGGGGTTACAAGCGTTCGCGCGGGAGCGGGAGTGAGGGAGAGCGAGGGCCTTATGCGCCGGCCCGTCCTCCCGCGCGGCCAACCTCCCCGTACGAGAGCCCCGGACCTTCCTTTTATAGATGTAAGGAGAGGGCCCGGGTGTACAATGGGGGGTGTAGCAATGTGCTAACGTGTCTAGCAGAGAGGAGCTAGAGCCCTAAGTACATGCCGTCGTGGCGGTCGGAGAGGTTGTGGCACCCTGTTCATGTGATGTCGTGGCCGTCGGAGGAGCGCTCGGGCCCTGTGGAAGTACAGCTGTCGGGGCTGTCGAATCCTTGCTGACGTCTCCTTGCTTCCGTAAGGGGCTGAGAGCCGCCGTCGTCATGGAGCACGCGAGGCGTCATCATTACTTGTTTACCGGGGCGAGCCAGATGGGACGCCGGTCTTGTTCCCCGTAGCCTGAGCTAGCTAGGGGCAGGGTAATGATGGCCCCCCTGGCGACGTGGTCGGTCCGGACCCGAGTTGGTGCAAGGTGGCGGTTCCTCCGAGGTCGAGGTTGAGTCCGAGCCCTGGGATCGAGCGAGGCGGAGTCCATCGTCTCCCGGAGCCGAGGCCGAGTCCGAGCCCTGGGGTCGGGCGAGGCGGAGTTCGTCGTCTCCCGGAGCCGAGGCCGAGGCCGAGCCCTGGGGTCGGGCGAGGCGGAGTTCGTCGTCTTCTGAGGCCGAGACGGGGGCCGAGCCCTGGGGTCGGGCGAGGCGGAGTTCGTCGTCTTCCGAGGCCGAGGCCGAGTCCGGGCCCTAGTGTCGGGCGAGGCGGAGTTCGTCGTCTTCTGAAGCCGAGACAGGGGTCGAGCCCTGGGGTCGGGCGAGGCGGAGCTTCCTGTGTCGCCCGAGGCTGGACTTAGCCGCTGTCGACCTCACTCTGGCGAATGGCACGGCAGTCGGAGCAGGGCAGGTGGCGCTGTATTCCTGTCAGGTCGGTCAGTGGAGCGGCGAAGTGACTGCGGTCACTTCGGCTCTGTCGACTGAAGCGTGCGTCAGGATAAGATGTCAGGCGATCCTTGTATTAAATGCTCCTGCGATACAGTCGGTTGGCGTGGCGATTTGGCCAAGGTTGCTTCTCTGCGAAGACTGGGCCTCGGGCGAGCCGATGGTGTGTCCGTTGCTTGAGGGGGCCCTCGGGCGAGACGTGAATCCTCCGGGGTCGGCTGCCTTTGCCCGAGGCTGGGCTCGGGCGAGGCGAGATCGTGTCCCTTGAGTGGACCGAGCCTTGACCTTAATCGCGCCCATCAGGCCTTTACAGCTTTTGTGCTGATGGGAGTTACCAGCTGAGATTAGGAGTCTTGGGGTACCCCTAATTATGGTCCCCGACAAGTAGGTATCAGGTAAAGACATATGTTATGTATAGATATGCTGGGAGCGAATATATACTAAGAGTATCTCCAAGAGACTAGCCAAATAGCTTGTTAAATTAAAATTTAGATATTTAATAGTAAAATAGTTTTCTAACAGACTAGGCATCTAGCTAGCCAAGCCATCTGGCCCTCTAAATTGCCTCATCGCTGGCTAAATTTGGCTAGACACTCCAACTAACCAAACTAAATTACATGTTAGAGAGCCTGTTGGAATGAGATGTTACATATAAAATTTAATCTTTATAGAGAGATAAATAAAGAGTCAAATAGAGAGTCAAAAATATAGAGCTCTTGGAGATGCTCTAATCCCTCACCAGAAATGGAATCTATGTGGAGAATTGTGATGACACTGGTTTATCCGAATGCACGTCGCGGGCTGGAAAGCCTCGGGCGGGCCTTCCACCGCCACGGGGAAGGGGAGGTGGGCCAGGCATCCCATGTGCGCACATGTGGTGGTTTGCAACGCCCGGTCCCACCACCAACCACTTCGCCGCTTCGGTCCTCCCTCCGGCCTCATTTCGTTTTGTCTCTCGCTGTCAACAGAACAGGGTAGTATTGTAGGACACCGGATCTTGCAGATGACATTTGTGTCAGACCCGTGTTCCTCTCCCTCTACTCCTCTTTCTCTCTCTAGTAGAATAGAATACTCACAGCATGATCACAGAGGCAGGCAGGCAGACCGGCAGGACCTTCCCTCCCCTGATCCTCTGTGTCAGAGCCCCAAATCCCCCCATCTCTCTCTCATCTTCCTCGTCCTTAACTTCTCTCTCTCACCTTCATCCGTCTTCTCTCTCCTCCCGCCTGCCTTTTAAGCGACGCGCCCACCTCCCACCGTACCCTCTGATCGACCACCCTTCCCCCGTCTCTCCCTCCTCCGCGCCGCGCCCGTTGATGGCCGGCGGGAAGAGGACGACGGCGCACCATCAACACCACCACCACCACCCGCCGCCGCCGCCGCCTAACCCTAGCCCTAACCGTGGCCGCGGGGTCGCCGACCCGCCGCCGTCGAAGCGCATGCTGGCCTTCCACTTCCTCCGCGCGCTGGCACGGATCCACAGCACCACGCCGGCGCCGCGCCGCCCGCGCACCATCCGCCGCGCGGCCTACTCGTCCATGGCGCGCGCCGCCAGCCCGCGCCGGGCCTGGACGCAGGCGCTGCTGCTCCGCCGGGCGCGCTCGCGCGGGGTGGCCGTCGTCGGCTCGTCCAGGCGCGCGGTCCTGCTGCGGAGGCGCGTCTCCGCCTCGGCGCCTCCACCGATGCTCCGCGCCAGCGCCGGGGCGACGTCGGCGGCGGCGCCGCCGGTCCAGGGCCCGCCTCCGAGGCAGGCCGGGGAGCCGGCCAGGGCCGACGCGCTCCGGCGGATCGTCCCAGGCGGCGCCGGCATGGAGTACTGCAGCCTACTCGACGAGACCGCCGACTACGTGCTGCACCTCCGCGCGCAGGTGCAGCTCATGCAGAGCCTCGTCGACCTCTTCTCTCCGCCCAACCCAACCAGTAATTAATCAATACCGCATGGTCAATTGATTCTTCCCTCTTGCACCGCCGTCGCCGCGGTTTGTGTCTAAATCATCATCGCATATCTCTTGTTCATGCCACACACATGCATGAGATGGATGCATGATTAAGATAGGAGATTATTGTTGAGGAGAGAGATCGATTATTATTATTGCTGCTAGTGCATATGTTTAGTGGGTGTATAGGTTGGGAACACACATTCATGGAGGATGGAACCACACACAGATCAATTGGAGGGAGAAGAGATTGTTCGGGTAATTAATTGTAATATATATAGAGAGAGACAATTGAGCCACATACATATATAAGCTATTAGTGCAGTGCTTGCTGTTGGGTCAGATGATTGGGTATGCGTATACATGCTTGTGAAAAATTGTGGAGCCATATGTCATTATCTTTTGTACCTAACTACGTAGCTAGCTACACATGTAGGTAGGTATATAGCTGTGTTACACACACTTTTTCTGCCTGTCAATCTTCCTTTTCTATGCATGTAGTACGTAGGTCTATCTATCTGAATGGGGAACAAGTAAAATTACTGATCATATGGCATGACATGAACTTTTACCATGAGTGCTTGCATGAATAATGTCTGACGCATGAATAAGCTATTAACATGCTATTATCTTTTTTCTTCTAGATCGAGTTAGGTATACTAGTTGTTATTCTTGTTTTTTTCTGGAATGAGGTATAGGTGCGCGCGGCTGCCTGCCCATGTGTATGCATGTATCTCTCTCTCCCTCTACTGGTATGGTGGGAGAGAGATGACAACCATAGATGCATGATGCTCTAGCTTGGTTTGTCTACAGGCAGTTACCATCTTTTAATTAAATAAAGTACCTCCCTTTTGCCCCCCTCCGCCCTCCCTGGAATTGTTTTTGCCTCATCTCACATTCAGTCAGCTAGTTAGGCCAACTAATTATCCCCAGTTCCTTTTTAGGTGCCACCGTCTCTAAAGACTATTCTGTGTACTTGTACCTAATTTTTTCTCTTTGGTTCTTTGTCATGTGTTATTATTCTTGGTTGTTGTTGTCTTTGGCACATGCTTTTGTTGCTTTCTTTGTGAGGTAAAAATCCGAAAGGCATAATAGTGGCTTCTTCTGTTTGTTCCAACTGACCAAAGAGAAGTGATTTGTGCAAATTGTGTGCCCCCTGGGTAAGTTAAGCAGCATATTCGTGCAAATCTTATACTATCATCAGACTACACATGCATATATATATATATAGTTCAGACATTGCATTCGTCATAAACATTCCTTACAGATAAGAGTCTCCTTTTCATTTGTTTTATTTTCTCTTTGCACATAAGGTAAGGGCACGTGCTATGCACATTACATTTAATTAGGTGATTAATATAGCTGTCCAATTCGAACACCTAAATCAGTACTAATGACACTAAATTCTGGTACTCGATTGAATCTATATATAGCTCGCTAAGCTAACCAACCTTTGCAATTAGCTAGCCAATTCTATCGGCCCACAAGATTTAGCTAGCTGTACCAATAATTTTCTAGATAGCTATACAGCCATCTTCCATTGATTAACATAAATATACATAACACTATATGTTGCCCACTATATATAATAATGGTGGCAGGTGAATATTGGGTACCAATTCCTTAATTTGGAGGCTTATATACCAATGCAACAAAAATGTATACTCATTTGATTTGGTCTCTGCTTTGTTAGCTTGTGTGTTTATACACGAGTTAATTATTAGTATTATTAAGTTTTTATCTGTTGCACTGCATATAGTGGGCCGGTATACACAAATCTAACACAACATCCAACTATCAACGCATTTTAGCATGCTGTGAATTATATGAAGTCTCCATTATGCATGCCAAAGTTTAATCAGTTTATATAAGCACATTGTATTTTTCTTAGCTTTTCTTAGTGAAACAATAACACCACACTCAAGCAAGAACAGAATATATATGCGCTGAGTGAAATACATAGACGCTGGTGTAGACATCACACATGGTTATTAAGTAATAACGCAACATTCAACTTTGGAGTGACCAGTTTGAGAAGATCAAATTTTATCAATCGCTCTAGAAGGATGAAACTGACTTGTTTGCATTGAATGGGAATGTCATGTATAGACACTACAGCTGTCTTTTTTCATGTTACAGAACTGAAAAGAGAGTCATGAAAAGATAACTTATGCTCAATTGTGGTAAAAGTTTGAGGCCTTGTTTGGGTACTCTCGTATTCACCTCAATCCTCGTGTATTGAGGTGGATTGGAGTGTAACTCAAACACAAGGCCTGAGAGGTTTTGCTTCTGTGTTTTTCAAGTCGTAATTACACTCCCATCCATCTCAATATACGTGACTAGTTTCTGTACTTAATGTGCCATTTGTGTACATTATTGATAATTGTTGTTGGTAATCACATCTTATTTGTTTTATTTCTTTTTCTACATATGCTAACACAGAAAACTGCATATTCATGGCAATCTGGCTTTCATATATATGAACAAGGGTGCCATGTCATACCAGTTAATAGTCTCAAGTTACTGTCACCACATATGTTTCTATATATCATTTTCTCTGGGTATTGGTGTTCATCGATAATACTATATATGGTTGCCCACAATATTTCGTTTTGCATACATGCAACAGCTAGTAGTATAAAAAATGATACACAACTAGCAGAACAATTGCTTGCAGCTATGCATATGTGATACAATGTACTAGAGTAATTAATAAAGAGACGAATTCACAATAACCTATTGGAAAAATAATGTCAAAAATACTTGTCTTCGAATAATGAATTAAATTGGCATCTGTTTTTTTCTCCTGTCACGTCTGGGTCAAGAACTGATGATCATTCCTAGCTATACAAAGGACAACAGGAACTATTCGTCTTTATATGTTTTTTAATCGAGCCTTTGAACCACCTTTGAGCTACCATTAACTGTGGGTAAAACTATTTTGCGAAATGTAGGCGAAATAGATAGAGAGCCGAAGGTAATAATTAATTCAAATTAGTTTTGAAGACAAACTTTGCGCAGGCGCGCGTTTTGTTGTAGAATTCCGCAGAACGCACGCCACAGTTGTCGCCAGCTAGATGGACAGACTGTTCCATGCATCGAAAATCAATTTGTATATGGACATGGTATCCGTCGCCTTTAAAGACATTCATGTTGCAAATGAGGTTCAGGAATGCAAGAAAACATCTGTCACATGCTCAGCTCATATGCTCCATATAATTAGCGTACGATAAAGCTAGAAAGTGTGATGTGCTGCCACTATAGCTGCATATGAAAGGATACAAGCCTGACTTTCCGGATGAGAAGCATGTGAGTGTTGTAAATGCCGAATTTTTTGCATTTTGGTCCTTCAGCAGAAACAAATTTACGTTTGGACCCTAGAAAATTTTAATGTCATTTTTGGACCCTTTACTCGGCGTCGTAGCCTGCGGCGCCGAGGTAACACAGCTCGGTGCCATAGGCTAGGGCGCCGAGGTACGTGCCGCGTTGCCACAAACGGACGTCGTGGCGCCGACGTGGTACCGAGCTCGGCGCCATAAATCTTGGCGCTGAGCTCCGTTCTATACAAAAAACTTGTCTAGCTTAGTTGGTAAAATACAAGGCTTTTGAACTTGTGGTCGTGGGTTCGAGCCCCACGGAGGGCGTTTTTTAATATTTTTTGTCTTTGTCACTTATTTTTTTTTGTCCTTATTTTTCGTTTATGTCGCTAATTTGTCCGTCCTGATTTATTTCTCATCCAGTTTTATTTTTGTGACTGATTTGTTTATTCGTCCAGATTTTTTAATCCGGCGAGCACAACAGTTGTATATGCAGTAAATTCTAAAATATATCATCCATGAGGCAAGTATATAATGGAGTATACTTTTATTTAGTGCAGAAGAAAAAAAATGAATATGTGTGCTTCTTTTTACTGGAAATATGTTATTATGGATTTAAAATTTATGTTTTATGTTCAAAAGAACTCAATGAAAATATAATATTTTTATTTGATCACGATTGAAGTAAGAGTGTTCTCATTTGATTTTTATTGTGGTTAGCTGAGCAAACAAGTGGAGAAGTTGACGGCTTGTGAGCACTGTGGCACACAGCTGCTGTGCTCGCCGGATAAAAAAATCTGGACGAATAAACAAACCAGTCACAAAAATAAAACTGGATGAGAAATAAATCAGGACGGACAAATCAGCGACATAAACGAAAAATATGGACAACAAAAAACAAATAATAAAGATAAAAATTATTAAAAAACGTCCACCGTGGGGCTCGAACCCATGACCACAAGGTTAAGAGCCTTGTATTTTACCAACTGGGCTAGACAAGTTTTCTGTATAAAATAGAGCTCGGCGCCAAGATCTATGGCGTCGAGCTCGATACCACGTCGGCGCCACGACGTCTGTTTGTGCCAACGCAGCACGTACCTCGGCGCCATAGCCTATGGCGCCGAGCTGTGTTACCTCGGCGCCACAGCTACGGCGCCGAGTAAAGGGTCTAAAAATGATATTAAAATTTTCTAGGGTCCAAACATGAATTTTTTTACGATGAAGTTCTAAAATGCAAAAAATTCGGTGTAAATGCATGGTGTTTTAGTTTTCGCGATCCATATAAATGAGATGCATGTCACTTTTTGCATCTAAGTTGAACAAAAAAACTTGAAATACCTTGCAACATATAAAATAAATGAGATGACACGGCCTCTGGTTTTCGGATGTTACCGAGGGCTTTATTTGGGAGCAAGGATACCTCTGGTCTTCATCAATTTCACTTGCTTTTGTTGCGCATGAAATTTTGTTCTATTTCTAGATGAATGAATTTGTTTTATGTAGATCTCAGCTGGAAAGGTCATATGAATTCCTACATGCAAATAGCTAGGAGCTAGAGCTAGCTGTTAACACGATTGAGGCACAGCCTTACAGGTCACAGCAGCAGGTTAGCTAGTGTGAGTGAGAGGGGCGTCCGATCCAGCAGGGAGGGAGGGAGATCGCTTTTAACCAAAGGCATACGTACAAACAAAACGCAGAATCATTACACGATGCATGCCTGCCGGGCACGCAGACAGACCGCAGACGCGCGTCTCGTCTCGATCAGGCGACGGCCGGGAGCGTGAGAGTGCCGACGAAGGGGAAGTTGAGCTGCGGCAGCGTGACCAGCTGCCGCCGGCCCGGGGCGGCGGCGGAGGACCCGGCGCCCGCGACCATCTCCATCAGCGCCTTCCTGATGGGCCGCAGCAGCTCCGCGACGAGCCGCCACCGCACCAGCCGCGACACGGCCAGCCGCCCGCAGCTCCTGCGCCGCCCCAGCCACACCGTGCCGCCGCTGTGCCTGTGCTGCCGCCCCCGCCGGCGCAGCAGCAGCAGCTTCTGCCGCCGCGCCCTCCACCCGCCGCACCACCGCGCCACCGAGCCCAGCCTACCCATGGTACGGTACCTCCCGCCTGCCACTATCGCCCCCGGCCTGTGCGCGGAGCTCAAGCTACACTACACTCCGGTCTGTTCGCCACTACTGATGATGGCAGCACTTACTTAGCTGTTAGCTGCTGTGTGCCACTGCCACTCCAGTCAAGTGACTGAGTATATATAGCGAGTGTGTGTATGAGAGAGAGAGAGAGAGCACGGTTATTACATTTTGCCATTAGCTAGCCAGTTAGTAGGTGAGGTATCAGTAAGTTATTACAGGTAGCCTGCTGTGATGATGATGATGATTATGATGGCGTGATGATTGTTGCCATCACTGAAAGCACGCTATAGCGAAAGCTAGCCCTTGCATCTCATGACACTTGCTCAGAGCTCGCAACACAAAACTACTAATCATTGGCATGTCAGGCTGTAAGTGTGTCCCACAAGAAAACGATGTGGTGGATCATATATAGATTTATATAATATATGGTACTAAGTGGTAGTACATGCGGTGTTATATATATATATATATATATATATATATATATATATATATATATATATATATATATATATATATATATATATATATATATATATATATATATATATATATATATATATATATATATATACATTATATATGATGTGGTGTATATATTCTTCTTCTTTTTTTGCGAGAGGCATTCGTGATATTCTACACATGGCCAACTAGGGGTGTGGCTAAAGCATGCCAAAGACCTTAATTATGCTGTGGAACGTGGCCTAGCTAACTACCCTAAAATTCTTTGGTTCGCCATATGGACAAAATGGGTGCATATGCTGCTAGTCAGCTAGGGTCGCATGAGGTCTGGTTGGATGGTTCTTGGTGAGATGAAGGGACGACGCCTACACACTTTTGGGACCATCTTGGGATAACTAATTAAGAACCAATTTAATAAGAAGATTATATATATAAAAGATTTATTCTTTGTTTACATGCCTAGTTGGTCCTTCTGAAGGTTCTAGGATTACTAGTGGCACCCATGGTGGTTCCTTATGCTAGTTTATTTAAGTTAGCCAGCTATATGGACTATATATATGGTGGTGCAATGGAGGGCCTGTCTAGCAACTCAGGGTGGATATAATTTATAGTTAATGTGATGATTGAAGGCACACATATACATCTCCAATTTGGTACTTCATCTCGTCACCTGATGTGTCATGAATGAAATAAAGCAAGGCTTGTATTCATATATATATATATATATATATATATATATATATATATATATATATATATATATATATATATATATATATATATATATATATATATATTGTATATTAGGAGCCCTGGGCTTCCAATAACTAAAGGAAGCCCGGGCCAGACAGTGCAATCCGGTCGAGTCGGACCACATCCGGATGTCTATAAAACAGGACCCGGAGTGCTAGGGTTCAGTTTTTCACGCCCCATCTCGATTCATTAGCGACGGCGGTTGCCCGATAGCGCGCGCAGCGGTGGACCCCGGCCAGTGGCTGCGGTGGCTGTGGCTCCTCGACCTCGACATGCGGTGGCGGCGGTTCCCTGGCTGGCGGTGGCGGCCCCCGATCCAGAGGGCGAGCGGCGGCGGATCCCAGACCGGTGGCCGCAACTCCATTACCTCGACGCGCGGTGGCGGAGGTTCCTCGATCCGCAGCGAGGCCCTTGTGCAGGCAAGCAGCGGCGTCCCCGAAGCCCCGAGGAGGCGGCACTTCCAAGGCCGGCGAGCAAGCGACGCCCGTCGACGTGCGAGTAGCGACGGCGACGCATGAGGCGCGATGTTCGAGCGAGCGACGTCACGGAAGGGGCGAGATGTGCGCAGCGATGATCGCGCGTGACATCCTCCGATCCGACACATTTTTCTTTTCGTTTATTGTGTTTTATGCCTACCACATGTATTATTTATGCTAAAAACTGTATGATTTTATGCTTTAACACAGAGTTCGTATATCAGTTTACTGCATGCACATTGGAAAGGCAATTCCTTGATTTATGCTGTTCTTAATTTGCGCGCATGCAATGGAAACTCCCACGATTTTGCCATAATTTTTGGATCTGTATAAAAATAGAAACCGCATGCATGCGGCTGCCATGTTTTTCGGATCTGTCATAAAAATAGGATCGTAATAACAACCTACTAAAGCTATCAACCTCTAATTGACTCGGTATTTACGCTTATAATTGAGGGATTTTATGCTCAAAACTTAAGGTTTTTACGCTACACCCGGAAATGCGTCCACCAGTGAACAACATGCCAGATTTTTTACGTAGTGTAAGGAATTGCATAAATACCTACACCGTGTAGTATAATTTGTTTTAGTATACATCATAAATTAGTTCTAATGCGTTTAGTTGCATGGCTGTTGGAGGGATCCTATATTTATGAAGGAAATAAAACATTAAATGTGATTTTTTGTTTCTATGCATGCAATTCATTTCCTTTCATTGCATATTCTTTCCATCATAAATTCGTGTGCATGCAGCCTGTAGCAGATTTTTACGCAGTATACCGAATTGTATAATTATCTACACAGTGTAGCATATTTAGTATCAGTATATAGCATAAAATGGTCATTACGAGTTTTAGTTGCATGTCTGTTGCAGCGATCCTAAATTTATGGAGGAAATAAAGCATTTAAAATAGAAACCGCCACACATATCTTTCCTAAATTTACGCGCATGCAAGGGAACGTGTTTGACTCATGCATGCATTTTGCCATAATTTTAGGATCTGTATAACCGCATGCATGCGGCTGCCATGTTTTTTTTGGATCTGCCATAAAAATAGGATCGTAATAACAACCTACTAGAGCTATCAACCTCTCACATTGGCTCGGTATATATGCTTATTATTGAGGGATTTTATGCTCAAAACTTAAGGTTATTACGCTCCAACCCGGAGGTGCGTCCACCAGTGAACAACATGCCAGATTTTTTACGCAGTGTAACGAATTGCATAAATACCTACACCATGTAGTATAATTTGTATCAGTATATATCATAAACTAGATTTAATGTGTTTTAGCTGCATGGCTGTTGGAGGGATCTTATATTTATGAAGGAAATAAAACATTAAATACGATTTTTTGTTTCTATGCGTGTAATTCATTTCCTTTCATTGCACATTATTTTTATCATAAGTTCGTATGCATGCAGCTGGTAACAGATTTTTACGCAGTATATCGAATTGCATAATTATTAACACAGTGTAGCATATTTAGTCTCAGTATATATCATAAAATGGTCCTTACGCGTCTAGCTGCATGGCTGTTGCAGCGATCCTAAATTTATGGAGGAAATAAAGGATTTAAAAACAGAAACTGTCGCACATATCTTTCCTAAATTTATGCGCATGCATTGGATCGTGTTTGACTCATGCATGCATTCCTTTTTTTGCGCTAACAGACGTGGGGCAGGTGGCGCACCCGACAGCTTGTTTAAGCGCGCTGATTGAACCAGTTTGGAAGGGTGGTCGGCCTGGGCTTCCTTTAACTATTGGAAGCCCAGGGCTCCCGTTATACCTGCCCTATATATATATATATATATATATATATATATATATATATATATATATATATATATATATATATATATATATATATATATATATATATATATAGTTGCAGGAGGAAGCTATCGATCGATAGCCTACATATGCATATGTGAGAGGATTAGACAGGTGGTTGTTATTTGTGTGAGGTTTAAGAGCGATGGATATGCTAGTTTAACTCGGTGCGTAGTACATGATGATGTGGCTGCCCATTTGTCACAACATGCTGTTTTTTTTTGAATTGAGGCACCCAACGTATAGAATGTGCTATCAGTCAAATTTAAGCAAAAACTCTGCCGGGGTTCGCTCGCGTGCTCGCCGACCTAAAAAAAACCGGGCGCAAGACAAAAGCAATCTCTACTGCGTACCTAGCTAGAGGATGTGTGAAGCTGTCTCTGCTGCTGCTATGGTCCATATGTATGAAGGTTGTATGTTACGACATCACTATATTTCGATTATAGGATTACAACAAGTCGAGACAAGCACACACTACCGGAATTTGGCTCTTTGCCGAGTGCCAAATTCTTTGCCGAGTGTTTTATTTCGGGCACTCGGCAAAGAACTCTTTGCCGAGTGCCACGCAAAAAACCATCGGTAAAAGAAAACACTCGGCGAAGAAGCTCTTTGCCGAGTGTTTTATTTTTGACACTCGGCAAAGAGTTTCTTTGCCGAGTGTCTTTTTTTGACACTCGGCAAAGAGCTCTTTGCCGAGTGTCACAAATACAACACTCGGCAAAGAGCTCTTTGCCGAGTGTTTTTTCTCCAACACTAGGCAAAGACAATTTAAAAATCACATTTTAAAGTAGTAAATTAATTCAAATGAAAAAGTTTTCAACTACAAATTTGTATAACTCATCATGATGTACAATTTATATATTGAACATTTCTTCGTATGACAAAATAAAAATAAATTTGTTCATAAAACCTATATCTCTCTCGTAGTTTATGAAACTATGAGAGAGACGTAGAGAATTTGTGCATATTGTTAGAACCATCATCTGAGATAAACAAATTACCAAACAACCAAAATAAACTTTGTAGATCTTGAGAAGTTATAGAAGTTTATAGTTGACAACTTTTTCATTTGAAGTCATATTATCAACGAAAACTACGTCTGAATTTAAAAAATTTAAAATTTGAATTTTGAAAACGACTTCGAAAGGAAAAACCACCAACATGAAAGTTGTAGGTATTGAAGAGTTATGAAACTTTGTAGTTGATAATGTTTTAGTTTAAAATCATCTTGTTATGCAAAACTATGTTTGAATTTTGAAATTTGAATTTTTCAAACTGTCTCGGATGGAAAACCCACCAAAATAAAAGTTGTAGGTCTTGAAATGTAATGAAACTTTGTAGTTGACAATTTTTTGATTTGAAATCATCTTATCATTGGAAATTTCGTGTGAAGTTTTTAAATTTAAAATTCAAATTTTATAAACGGTCTCGGATGTAGAAACTATTAAAATAAAACTTTTAGATCTTAAAAAGTTATGCAACTTTATAGTTGGTCACATTTTCAAATGAACTCATTTAGTGCCTTAAATAATCAAATTACTCTCGATTTGTTATAATACATGGGGAATGGAAACGTAATATAAGCATAATTGGTGTAGTAGTGTAGTGGTATAGGAGCGTATGCGCGAGAGAGAGGTTGCGAGTTCGAATCTCACCATTTACAAAACATATAAGTTTGATTCAAAATAATAGTGAAAAATGATAGGGCAACGGGTAAGGTAATAGGATAGGACAGTTGTTCCTAGAATTTAAAAAATGTTTTGCTGTTTTTTTTAATTTTTTTCGATTCTTAATTTGCCGAGTGTTTTTCTTTGCCGAGTGCTTTTTTACACTCGGCAAAGTCTTTGCCGAGTGTCCGAAAAAAAGCACTCGGCAAAGAACCCTTTGCCGATGAAATCTTTGCCGAGTGTCTTAGACACTCGGCAAAGAACGCGATTCCGGTAGTGACATGGATCCAGGCATCCAGCAAATAGCGAAGTTAGCAAATATTTTATTGGGGTTATCATAATTACTGTTGGAATCCAAACTATAAAGTTACATTTAATTAACAATGTTTTTTCACTAGAAATTTAGAAAGTTATCGGAGTCAGTTGACCCAATAAAAAAGCCCGGCTCCACCCTGCATCGAGCAGTGGGGTGGATGAGGCTCGAGTCTCTTACGTTTCCCAAGTTCATGGAGCCCCACTAAAACCCCTCCAAAAATCTAAAATGTATATAGCATAATTTCATTATATATTTTATGGGGTTTTATCATTCATTCGATATAATGCTACTTCGATGTTTTATTATAATACTACTTCAAACTATTATATATGTCTATTATGAGACATTTAGTAAGTTTATATCGAAATAGTGGTTTAATTCAGTCTCTCCTAAATTTTTCCTGGCTCTACCCTGAGTCCAGCTCTCCGGTCACATCTGGCCAGTATCGTGTTCATTCTTCCCTCTCTTCTAGTTAGTGTTAGCATTGCCTCCTTCAGCCCATGTTTGGACAGTCGTGTCACCCACTCTAGGTTGATGTACAGTTTGTTTGGCCACGTCACTCGTTTGGGCCTATGGAGCATCGAATCAACTTTAACCTCTTCCTGTTTGACCTAGCTTCCCTTTCCATCTTCGTTGTTGTCGGCAACAACATTCAAAGGGGGCAAATGTTGTCACATTCCCCCCCCCCTTCATATATTTCCATGGACTTTTATGAGAAGTGGGAATATTGGAGAACAACCTAGATATATGTGATGACCCGTGAAAGCAGTTTTTCTAAAGATGTTAGTGGGGGAGCCATAGGTGGATAGGGTGAAAACGATTGAAAACGGTCAGAAACGATATTGTCTATACGAAAACGATTGCCGATCGGTCGGAAATTTACCCGGTTTCGTAATTAATCTACTTATTAGCGACTACAATACAATATTGATAGATATTTCAAATTCAAATTTAAAATCGGCCATTTTCAAAATTGATAACGCCTTTACAAAAACAATACGGTTACGAGGCTTTGTTACAGGAATTTCGGTTACGATTACGTCCCCAAGATGGACAAAGTGAGAGCACCTAGAGGGGGGTGAATAGGTGATCCTGTGAAACTTAAACTTATAGCCACAAAAACTTGTTAAGTGTTAGCACAATAATCGCCAAGTGGCTAGAGAGGAGTCTCAACAAAACACAATACCACAAGAGATCAAACACAGAGATGACACAGTGGTTTATCCCGTGGTTCGGCCAAGACCAACGCTTGCCTACTCCACGTTGTGGCGTCCCAACGGACGAGGGTTGCAATCAACCCCTCTCAAGCGGTCCAAAGACTAACTTAAATACCACGGTGTTTTACTTTGCCTTTCAATATCCCGTTTGCGAGGAATCTCCACAACTTGGAGCCTCTCGCCCTTACACTTGAGATTCTCAAAGAAATACGGAGTAAGGGAGGAACTAGCAACGCACACAAGACTCAAAATCAGAGCAACAGCACGCACACAAGTCGCAACAAGAGCTCGCAACACAACTCAATGAGTTCACAACTCAACAAGAGCTCTAGATGCTATCACAATGAACCAAATGCGCGGAATCGATGTCTTGGTGCTTAGGAATGTTGTAGGAATGCTTGGTGTTCTCCTCCATGAGCCTAGGGGTCCCTTTTATAGCCCCAAGGCAGCTAGGAGCCGTTGAGAGCAATCTGAGAAGGCAATCCTTGCCTTCTGTCGCGCGGCGCACCGGACAGTCCGGTGCACACCGGACACTGTCCGGTGCCCGATTTCCTTCCTTAACTGGCGCAGCCGACCGTTGGCAGCCAGAGAGCCGTTGGCGCACCGGACATGTCCGGTGCACACCGGACAGTCCGGTGCCCCCTTCTAGCCGTTGGCTCGGCCACGTGTCCCGCGCAGATCGCGCGGCCGACCGTTGGCCCGGCCGACCGTTGGCTCACCGGACAGTCCGGTGCACACCGGACAGTCCGGTGAATTATAGTCGTACGTCGCCGGTAAATTCCCGAGAGCGGCCAGTTCGCCCGAGTCAGTCTGGCACACCGGACACTGTCCGGTGCACCACCGGACAGTCTGGTGCTCCAGACCGAACAGCCTTTTGGCTGTACACAGCCAACTTTTCTCTGACTCGATTTCTCCTATTTCAAGCACTTAGACACAATACATTAGTCTTCAAAACAATGTACTAAGGCTTAGAAACATACCTTTACTCTTGATTTGCACTTTGTCCATCCATGGGTATAGATTCACATTTAAGCACTTGTGTTGGCACTCTGAAAGGGAATTAGGCTTACACCTAGTTCCTAAATATTTTTGGTGGTTGAATTGCCCAACACAAATTAATTGAACTAACTAGTTTGCTCTAGTGCATAAGTTATACAGGTGTAAAAGGTTCACACTCAGCCAATAAAAAGATCAAGTTTTGGATTCAACAAAGGAGCAAAGAGGCAACCGAAGGCACCTCTGGTCTGGGGAAACCGGACTGTCCGGTGTACACCGGACAGTGTCCGGTGCACCACCGGACAGTGTCCGGTGCACCAGAGGACTCCAACTCGAACTCGCCAGCCTCGGGAATTAAATTCAAGCCGCTCCGCTATAATTCACCGGACTGTCCGGTGTGCACCGGACTGTCCGGTGAACCACGGAGCAACGGCTATCTCCACGCCAACGGTCACCTGCAGGCGCATTTAATGCGCGCTGCGCGCGCGCAGAAGTCAGGCGCGCCCATACTGGCGCACCGGACAAGGAACAGTGCATGTCCGGTGTGCACCGGACATCCAGGCGGGCCCACAAGTCAGGAGCTCCAACGGTCAGAATCCAACGGCAGTGATGACGTGGCAGGGGGCACCGGACTGTCCGGTGTGCACCGAACTGTTCGGTGTGCACCGGACTGTCCGGTGCGCCATCGAACAGACAGCCTCCCAACGGCCACTTTTGGTGGTTGGGGCTATAAATACCCCAACCACCCCACCATTCATTGCATCCAAGTTTTCCACTTCCCAACTACTACAAGAGCTCTAGCATTCAATTCTAGACACACCAAAGAGATCAAATCCTCTCCAAATTCCACACAACACCATAGTGACTAGAGAGAGTGATTTGCTTGTGTTCTTTCGAGCTCTTGCGCTTGGATTGCTTTCTTCTTTTCTTGATTCCTTCATTGCGATCAAACTCACTTGTAATTGAGGCAAGAGACACCAATCTTGTGGTGGTCCTTGTGGGAACTTTGTGTTCCAAGTGATTGAGAAAAGAAAGCTCACTCGGTCCGTGGGATCGTTTGAGAGAGGGAAGGGTTGAAAGAGACCCGGCCTTTGTGGCCTCCTCAACGGGGAGTAGGTTTGCGAGAACCGAACCTTGGTAAAACAAATCCGCGTGTCACACTCTTTATTTGCTTGCGATTTGTTTTGCGCCCTCTCTCGCGGACTCGTTTCTTTATTACTAACGCTAACCCGGCTTGTAGTTGTGTTTATATTTGTAAATTTCAGTTTCGCCCTATTCACCCCCCTCTAGGCGACTATCAATTGGTATCAGAGCCCGGTGCTTCATTAGAGCCTAACCGCTCGAAGTGATGTCGGGAGATCACGCCAAGAAGGAGATGGAGACCGGCGAAAAGCCTACTACAAGCCACGGGAGCACTTCATCGGAAGAGTCCCGCACCAAGAGGAGGGAGAAGAAGAAGAGCTCCTCCAACAAAGGGAAGGAGAAGAAATCTTCTTCTCACCAAAAAGAGAAGAAGGAAAAATCTTCTTCCCACAAGCCGCATCGGAGTGAGGACAAGCCAAAAAGGATGAGGAAAGTGGTCTACTACGAGACTGACACTTCATCAACATCGACCTCCGGCTCCGACGCGCCCTCCGTAACTTCTAAACGCCAAGAGCGTAAGAAGTTTAGTAAGATCCCCCTACACTACCCTCGCATTTCTAAACATGCACCTTTACTTTCCGTCCCATTAGGCAAACCACCAACTTTTGATGGTGAAGACTATGCTAGGTGGAGTGATTTAATGCGATTTCATGTAACCTCACTCCACAAAAGTATATGGGATGTTGTTGAGTTTGGTGCACAGGTACCGTCTGTAGGGGATAAGGATTATGATGAGGATGAGGTGGCCCAAATCGAGCACTTCAACTCTCAAGCGACGACAATACTCCTCGCCTCTCTAAATAGAGAGGAGTATAACAAAGTACAAGGGTTGAAGAGCGCCAAAGAGGTTTGGGATGTACTCAAAACCGCGCACGAGGGAGATGAGCTCACAAAGATCACCAAGCGGGAAACGATCGAGGGGGAGCTCGGTCGGTTCCGGCTTCGCAAAGGGGAAGAGCCACAACACATGTACAACCGGCTCAAGACCTTGGTGAACCAAGTGCGCAACCTCGGGAGCAAGAAGTGGGACGACCACGAAATGGTTAAGGTTATTCTAAGATCTCTCATTTTTCTTAACCCAACTCAAGTTCAATTAATTCGTGGTAATCGTAGATATACTAAAATGACCCCCGAGGAAGTTATCGGGCATTTTGTAAGTTTTGAGTGCATGATCGAAGGCTCGAGAAAGATCAACGAGCTTGACGAACCCACCACATCCGAAGCTCAACCCGTTGCATTCAAGGCAACGGAGGAGAAGAAGGAGGTGTCTACACCAAGTCGACAACCAATCGGCGCCTCCAAGCTCGACAATGAGGAAATGGCGCTCGTCATCAAGAGCTTCCGCCAAATCCTCAAGCAAAGGAGAGGGAAAGACTACAAGTCCCGCTCTAAGAAGGTTTGCTACAAGTGTGGTAAGCCCGGTCACTTTATTGCTAAATGTCCATTATCAAGTGATAGTGACAGGGGCGACGACAAGAAGGGGAGAAGAAAGGAGAAAAAGAGGTACTACAAGAAGAAGGGCGGTGATGCCCATGTTTGTCGGGAGTGGGACTCCGACGAAAGCTCAAGCGACTCCTCCGACGACGAGGACGCCGCCAACATCGCCGTCACCAAGGGACTCCTCTTCCCAAACGTCGGCCACAAGTGACTCGTGGCAAAGGACGGCAAACGAAAGAAGGTTAAATCTAACTCCTCCACTAAATATGAGTCTTCTAGTGATGATAATGCTAGTGACGAGGAGGATAATTTGCGTGTTCTCTTTGCCAACCTCAACATGCAACAAAAAGAAAAACTTAACGAATTGGTTAGTGCTATTCATGAAAAGGATGACCTTTTGGACACTCAAGAGGAATTCCTTATTAAAGAAAATAAAAAGCATGTTAAGGTTAAAAATGCTTATGCTCTAGAAATTGAGAAATGTCAAAAATTGTCTAGTGAGCTAAGCACTTGCAATGAAACAATAGACAACCTTAGAAATGAAAATGCTAATTTGCTTGCTAAGGTTGATTCTCATGTTTGCAATGTTTCAATTCCCAACCCTAGAGATAATAATGATTTGCTTGCTAGGATTGAAGAATTGAACATTTCTCTTGCTAGCCTTAGAAATGAAAATGAAAACTTGCTTGCTAAGGCTAAAGATTTTGATGTTTGCAAAGTTACAATTTCCGATCTTAGAGATAAAAATGATATTCTACATGCTAAGATTGTTGAACTTAATTCTTGCAAACCATCTACATCTACCATTGAGCATGTCACTATTTGTACTAGATGTAGAGATATTGATATCAATGCTATTCATGATCATATGGCTTTAATTAAACAACAAAATGATCATATAGCAATATTAGATGCTAAAATTGCCGAGCATAACTTAGAAAATGAAAAATTTAAATTTGCTAGAAGTATGCTCTATAGTGGGAGACGCCCTGGCATCAAGGATGGCATTGGCTTCCAAAGGGGAGACAATGTCAAAATTAATGCCCCTCCTAGAAGATTGTCTAACTTTGTAAAGGGCAAGGCTCCCATGACTCAGGATAACGAGGGTTACATTTTGTACCCTGCCGGTTATCCCGAGAGCAAGATTAGGAGAATTCACTCTAGGAAGTCTCACTCTGGCCCTAATCATGCTTTTATGTATAAGGGTGAGACATCTAGCTCTAGGCAACCAACCCGTGCTAAGTTGCCTAGAAAGAAAACTCCTAGTGCATCAAATGAGCATGACATTTCATTTAAAACTTTTGATGCATCTTATGTTTTAACTAACAAATCCGGCAAAGTAGTTGCCAAATATGTTGGGGGCAAGCACAAGGGCTCCAAGACTTGTGTTTGGGTACCCAAAGTTCTTGTGTCTAATGCCAAAGGACCCAAAACCATTTGGGTACCTAAAGTCAAGAACTAAAATTGTTTTGTAGGTTTATGCATCCGGGGGCTCAAGTTGGATACTCGACAGCGGGTGCACAAACCACATGACAAAGGAGAAGAAGATGTTCTCCTCCTACGAGAAAAACCAAGATCCCCAACGAGCTATCACATTCGGGGATGGAAATCAAGGTTTGGTCAAAGGATTGGGTAAAATTGCTATATCACCTGACCATTCCATTTCTAATGTTTTTCTTGTAGATTCATTAGATTACAATTTGCTTTCCGTTTCTCAATTATGTCAAATGGGCTACAACTGTCTCTTTACTGATATAGGGGTCACTGTCTTTAGAAGAAGTGATGATTCAATAGCATTTAAGGGAGTGTTAGAGGGTCAGCTATACTTGGTAGATTTTGATAGAGCTGAACTCGACACTTGCTTAATTGCTAAGACTAACATGGGTTGGCTCTGGCACCGCCGACTAGCCCATGTTGGGATGAAGAATCTTCACAAACTTCTAAAGGGAGAACACATTTTAGGATTAACAAATGTTCATTTTGAGAAAGACAGGGTTTGTAGCGCATGCCAGGCAGGAAAGCAAGTTGGTGCCCATCATCCACATAAGAACATCATGACGACCGACAGGCCACTGGAGCTCCTACACATGGATCTATTCGGCCCGATCGCTTACATAAGCATCGGCGGGAGTAAGTACTGTCTAGTTATTGTGGATGATTATTCTCGCTTCACTTGGGTATTCTTTTTACAGGAGAAATCTCAAACCCAAGAGACCTTAAAGGGATTCTTGAGACGGGCTCAAAATGAGTTCGGCTTAAGGATCAAGAAAATAAGAAGCGACAACGGGACGGAGTTCAAGAACTCTCAAATCGAAGGTTTTCTTGAGGAGGAGGGCATCAAGCATGAGTTCTCTTCTCCCTACACGCCACAACAAAATGGTGTAGTGGAGAGGAAGAATCGAACTCTATTGGACATGGCAAGAACCATGCTTGATGAGTATAAGACTTCGGATCGGTTTTGGGCCGAAGCAGTCAACACCGCTTGCTACGCCATCAACCGGTTATATCTTCATCGAATCCTCAAGAAGACATCATATGAACTCCTAACCGGTAAAAAGCCCAACATTTCATATTTTAGAGTCTTTGGTAGCAAATGCTTCATTCTTGTTAAAAGAGGTAGAAAATCTAAATTTGCTCCTAAGACTGTAGAAGGCTTTTTACTAGGATATGATTCAAACACAAGGGCATATAGAGTCTTTAACAAGTCCACTGGGCAAGTTGAAGTTTCTTGTGACGTTGTGTTTGATGAGACTGACGGCTCTCAAGTAGAGCAAGTTGATCTTGATGAGATAGGTAATGAAGAGGCTCCGTGCATCGCACTAAGGAACATGTCCATTGGAGATGTGTGTCCTAAGGAATCCGAAGAGCCTCCAAATGCACAAGATCAACCATCCTCCTCCACGCAAGCATCTCCACCGACTCAAAATGAGGATGAGGCTCAAGTTGATAGAGAAGAAGATCAAGCAAATGAGCCACCTCAAGATGACGGCATTGATCAAGGGGGAGATGCAAATAATCAAGACAAGGAGGATGAAGAACAAAGGCCGCCACACCCAAGAGTCCACCAAGAAATCCAACGAGATCACCCCATCGACACCATCCTCGGCGACATTCATAAGGGGGTAACTACTAGATCTCGTGTTGCCCATTTTTGTGAACATTACTCTTTTGTTTCCTCTATTGAGCCACACAGGGTAGAGGAAGCACTCCAAGATTCGGATTGGGTGGTGGCGATGCAAGAGGAGCTCAACAACTTCACTAGGAATGAGGTATGGCATTTAGTTCCACGTCCTAACCAAAATGTTGTAGGAACCAAATGGGTCTTCCGCAACAAGCAAGATGAGCATGGTGTGGTGACAAGGAACAAAGCTCGACTTGTGGCCAAAGGATACTCCCAAGTCGAAGGTTTGGATTTCGGTGAAACCTATGCACCCGTAGCTAGGCTTGAGTCAATTCGCATATTATTAGCCTATGCTACTTACCATGGCTTTAAGCTTTATCAAATGGACGTGAAAAGTGCCTTCCTCAATGGACCAATCAAGGAAGAGGTCTATGTTGAGCAACCTCCCGGCTTTGAAGACAGTGAGTATCCTAACCATGTCTATAAGCTCTCTAAGGCGCTTTATGGGCTCAAGCAAGCCCCAAGAGCATGGTATGAATGCCTTAGAGATTTTCTTATTGCAAATGGATTCAAAGTCGGAAAGGCCGATCCTACACTCTTTACCAAAACTCTTGAAAATGACTTGTTTGTATGCCAAATTTACGTTGATGATATTATATTTGGGTCTACTAACGAGTCTACATGTGAAGAGTTTAGTAGGATCATGACACAAAAGTTCGAGATGTCTATGATGGGGGAGTTGAAGTATTTTCTAGGATTCCAAGTCAAGCAACTCCAAGAGGGCACCTTCCTAAGCCAAACGAAGTACACTCAAGATATTCTACACAAGTTTGGGATGAAGGATGCCAAACCCATCAAGACACCCATGGGAACTAATGGGCATCTCGACCTCGACACGGGAGGTAAGTCCGTGGATCAAAAGGTATACCGATCGATGATAGGTTCTTTACTCTATTTATGTGCATCTCGACCGGACATTATGCTTTCCGTTTGCATGTGTGCAAGATTCCAATCCGACCCTAAGGAATCCCACCTTACGGCCGTAAAACGAATCTTGAGATATTTGGCTTATACTCCTAAGTTTGGGCTTTGGTACCCTCGGGGATCCACATTTGATTTGATTGGTTATTCGGATGCTGATTGGGCGGGGTGCAAAATCAATAGAAAGAGCACATCGGGGACTTGCCAGTTCTTGGGAAGATCCTTGGTGTCTTGGGCTTCAAAGAAGCAAAATTCGGTCGCTCTTTCCACCGCCGAAGCCGAGTACATTGCCGCAGGCCATTGTTGCGCGCAATTGCTTTGGATGAGGCAAACCCTGCGGGACTACGGTTACAAATTGACCAAAGTCCCTTTGCTATGTGATAATGAGAGTGCAATCAAAATGGCTGACAATCCTGTCGAGCATAGCCGCACTAAACACATAGCCATTCGATATCATTTTCTTAGGGATCACCAACAAAAGGGAGATATCGAGATTTCTTACATTAACACTAAAGATCAATTAGCCGATATCTTTACCAAGCCTCTTGATGAACAAACTTTTACCAAACTTAGGCATGAGCTCAATATTCTTGATTCTCGCAACTTCTTTTGCTAGATTGCACACATAGCTCATTTATAAACCTTTGATCATGTCCCCTTCATATGCTATGACTAATGTGTTTTCAAGTCTATTTCAAACCAAGTCATAGGTGTATTGAAAGGGAATTGGAGTCTTCGGCAAAGACAATGGCTTCCACTCCATAACTCATCTCTCGCCGACGCTCCAAGTCTCTCCATCTTGCGGGGAGAAAGCAAAAGGACTTTGTCTTTGGTATAATCTTAACTTATTTATTTATGACCAAAGGGGAAGAAAGTGATTGAAGGGCTCTAATGATTCCGTTTTTGGCGATTCATGCCAAAGGGGGAGAAAGTAAGAGAGCCCAAAGAAAAAGGACCGCACCACCACCAATTTCAAAAACTTCGTGTTTCCAAGAATTTTATCAAATTGGTATCCTATTGTGTTCAAAAGGGGGAGAACGTAGCATTTCAAAAGAATATATCAAAACCCTCTTGAACACTAAGAGGAGGATCTCATTTAGGGGGAGTTTTGTTTAGTCAGAGAAAAAGCATTTGAAATAGGGGGAGAAAATTTCAAATCTTGAAAAATGCTTTGCAAAATCTTATTCATTTACCTTTGGCTATTTGCAAAAGAACTTTGAAAAGGATTTACAAAAGAATTTGCAAAAACAAAACATGTGGTGCAAGCGTGGTCCAAAATGTTAAAAACAAAAAAACAATCCATGCATATCTTGTAAGTATTTATATTGACTCAATTCCAAGCAACCTTTACACTTACATTATGCAAACTAGTTCAACTATGCACTTCTATATTTGCTTTGGTTTGTGTTGGCATCAATCACCAAAAAGGGGGAGATTGAAAGGGAATTAGGCTTACACCTAGTTCCTAAATATTTTTGGTGGTTGAATTGCCCAACACAAATTAATTGAACTAACTAGTTTGCTCTAGTGCATAAGTTATACAGGTGTAAAAGGTTCACACTCAGCCAATAAAAGATCAAGTTTTGGATTCAACAAAGGAGCAAAGAGGCAACCGAAGGCACCTCTGGTCTGGGGGCACCGGACTGTCCGGTGTACACCGGACAGTGTCCGGTGCACCACCGGACAGTGTCCGGTGCACCAGAGGACTCCAACTCGAACTCGCCAGCCTCGGGAATTAAATTCAAGCCGCTCCGCTATAATTCACCGGACTGTCCGATGTGCACCGGACTGTCCGGTGAACCACGGAGCAACGGCTATCTCCGCGCCAACGGTCACCTGCAGGCGCATTTAATGCGCGCTGCGCGCGCGCAGAAGTCAGGCGCGCCCATACTGGCGCACCGGACTAGGAACAGTGCATGTCCGGTGTGCACCGGACATCCAGGCGGGCCCACAATTCAGGAGCTCCAACGGTCAAAATCCAACGGCAGTGATGACGTGGCAGGGGGCACCGGACTGTCCGATGTGCACCGGACTGTCCGGTGCGCCATCGAACAGACAGCCTCCCAACGGCCACTTTTGGTGGTTGGGGCTATAAATACCCCAACCACCCCACCATTCATTGCATCCAAGTTTTCCACTTCCCAACTACTACAAGAGCTCTAGCATTCAATTCTAGACACACCAAAGAGATCAAATCCTCTCCAAATTCCACACAACACCATAGTGACTAGAGAGAGTGATTTGCTTGTGTTCTTTCGAGCTCTTGCGCTTGGATTGCTTTCTTCTTTTCTTGATTCCTTCATTGCGATCAAACTCACTTGTAATTGAGGCAAGAGACACCAATCTTGTGGTGGTCCTTGTGGGAACTTTGTGTTCCAAGTGATTGAGAAAAGAAAGCTCACTCGGTCCGTGGGATCGTTTGAGAGAGGGAAGGGTTGAAAGAGACCCGGCCTTTGTGGCCTCCTCAACGGGGAGTAGGTTTGCGAGAACCGAACCTTGGTAAAACAAATCCGCGTGTCACACTCTTTATTTGCTTGCGATTTGTTTTGCGCCCTCTCTCGCGGACTCGTTTCTTTATTACTAACGCTAACCCGGCTTGTAGTTGTGTTTATATTTGTAAATTTCAGTTTCGCCCTATTCACCCCCCCCTCTAGGCGACTATCACACTCAATCACCAAAATACTTAGAAATGGCCCAAGGGCACATTTCCCTTTCAATCTCCCCCTTTTTGGTGATTTATGCCAACACAACATAAAGCAACTAGAACAAGTGCAATATCACTTCAAATAAAACTCAAATTTATTTTGATTCAATTTTGGCATATATGGATCATCCTTTGCCACCACTTGGTTTGTTTTTGCAAATCAAAACTCAAATTTCTATCTCTAAGTCAAACACACATGTTAAGTCATAAAGAGAGTCATTTCAGGAGTATTTGATTCAGGATTCCAAAAACTCCCCCTTTTTCCCATAATCAACATTTCTCCCCACAAGAAGCCAACTTTTGACAAGAGAGACAATAAAAGAGTTGACAAGTTTTGACAAACCAAAAGCTCTATTCTACTATTTTCAAAATCTCTCAAGTGGTCGCTGATCCATTTATCGCTTTGGCCTTTATTTTCTCCCCCTTTGGCATCAAGCACCAAAACGGGATCAATCTTGGCCCTAGAACCCCATTGCCTCACCAAAATCTTCAATAAGAGTACAAAGGCAATAAGAGTATAAAGATGAACTTGGAAAAGTTACTCTTTTCATCGGAGTGCAGTGGAAGTCTTGCATGGTCCAAGTCCACCTTTTCCCTTTCAAAACTCCTTTGAGACTTAAAACAAGCAAACTCAAGCACATGGTTAGTCTCAAAGGGTCAAGTTGTAGCACAGCTCCCCCTAAATATGTGCATCACTTGCAAAAAGGACTTGTGAGGTCCGGGGAGTGTTTGTACAACTTGAGCACCATAAGTAAACAACAAAATGCAAAAAGGAACATGATCAAAAGCATAAATACATGTATGCTACAATTCAATCCAAGTTCCGCGAATCTAAGACATTTAGCTCACTATGCAGCCTGCAAAAGGTCTTCTCATCTAGAGGCTTGGTAAAGATATCGGCTAGCTGGTTCTCGGTGCTAACATGAAACACTTCGATATCTCCCTTTTGCTGGTGGTCTCTCAAAAAGTGATGCCGGATGTCAATGTGCTTTGTGCGGCTGTGTTCAACAAGATTTTCCGCCATGCGGATAGCACTCTCATTGTCACATAGGAGTGGGACTTTGCTCAGATTGTAGCCAAAGTCCCGAAGGGTTTGCCTCATCCAAAGTAGTTGCACGCAACACTGCCCTGCGGCAACATACTCGGCCTCAGCGGTGGATAGGGCAACGGAGGTTTGTTTCTTAGAGTTCCACGACACCAGGGACCTTCCTAAGAATTGGCACGTCCTTGATGTACTCTTCCTATCGACCTTACATCCAGCATAGTCGGAATCTGAGTATCCAACCAAGTCAAAGGTAGACCCCTTTGGATACCAGAGCCCGAAGCAAGGCGTAGCAACCAAATATCTAAGAATTTGCTTCACCGCCACTAAGTGACACTCCTTAGGATCGGATTGAAATCTAGCACACATGCATACACTAAGCATAATATCCGGTCTACTAGCACATAAATAAAGTAAAGACCCTATCATTGACCGGTATGCTTTTTGATCAACGGACTTACCTCCTTTGTTGAGGTCGGTGTGTCCGTCGGTCCCCATCGGAGTCTTTGCGGGCTTGGCGTCCTTCATCCCAAACCGCTTCAGCAAGTCTTGCGTGTACTTTGTTTGGGAGATGAAGGTGCCGTCCTTGAGTTGCTTCACTTGAAACCCAAGGAAGTAGTTCAACTCGCCCATCATCGACATCTCGAATTTCTGCATCATAACCCTGCTAAACTCTTCACAAGACTTTTGGTTAGTAGAACCAAATATTATGTCATTGACATAAATTTGGCACACAAAAAGATCACCGTCGCAAGTCTTAGTAAAAAGGGTTGGATCGGCTTTCCCAACCTTGAAAGCATTAGCAATTAAGAAGTCTCTAAGGCATTCATACCATGCTCTTGGGGCTTGCTTAAGTCCATAGAGCGCCTTAGAGAGCTTACACACGTGGTCGGGGTACCGTTCATCCTCGAAGCCAGGGGGTTGCTCCACGTACACCTCCTCCTTGATTGGCCCATTGAGGAAAGCGCTCTTCACATCCATTTGGTACAACCTGAAAGAATGGTGAGCGGCATATGCTAGCAAGATACGAATTGATTCTAGCCTAGCCACAGGAGCAAACGTCTCCTCAAAGTCCAAACCTGCGACTTGGGCATAACCTTTTGCCACAAGTCGAGCCTTGTTCCTCGTCACCACCCCGTTCTCGTCCTGTTTGTTGCGGAACACCCACTTGGTTCCCACAACATTTTGCTTGGGACGAGGCACCAGTGTCCAAACTTCATTGCGCTTGAAGTTGTTGAGTTCCTCCTGCATGGCCAATACCCAATCCGGATCTAGCAAGGCCTCCTCTACCCTGAAAGGCTCAATAGAAGAGACAAAGGAGTAATGCTCACAAAAATTAACTAATCGAGATCGAGTAGTTACTCCCTTGCTAATGTCACCCAAAATTTGGTCGACGGGATGATCCCTTTGAATCACCGCTCGAACTTGGGTTGGAGGTGCCGGTTGCGCTTCTTCCTCCATCACGTGATCATCTTGTGCTCCCCCTTGATCACACGCCTCCTTTTGATGAACCTGTTCATCGTCTTGAGTTGGGGGATTGAGAGCACCTAGAGGGGGGGGTGAATAGGTGATCCTGTAAAACTTAAACTTATAGCCACAAAAACTTGGTTAATCGTTAGCACAATAATTGCCAAGTGGCTAGAGAGGAGCCAAAACACAATAACCACAAGAAATGAATCACAGAGATGACACGGTGGTTATTCCGTGGTTCGGCCAAGTACAAAACTTGCCTACTCCATGTTGTGGCGTCCCAACGGACGAGAGTTGCACTCAACTCCTCTCAAGTGATCCAATGATCAACTTGAATACCACGGTGTTCTTCTTTACTTTGATCTTTTCCCGTTTGCGAGGAATCTCCACAACTTGGAGTCTCTCGCCCTTACAATTGAGTTTCACAAAGAAGCACGGAGTAAGGGAGGGAAGCAACACACACAAATCCACAGCAAAATGCGCACGCACACGGCCAAGAATCGAGGCTCAAAAGACTATCTCAAAGTTCTCACTAGAACGGAGCTCGAATCACTTAGAATGACAAACGAATGCGCAAAGACTGAGTGTGGATGATCAAGAATGCTCTAAGGTTGCTTGGTGTACTCCTCCATGCGCCTAGGGGTCTCTTTTATAGCCCCAAGGCAGCTAGGAGCCGTTGAGAGCAATTCTGGAAGGCCAATCTTGCCTTCTGTCGTCGGGTGCACCGGACAGTCCGGTGCACACCGGACACTGTCCGGTGCCCGATATCCTTCCTTAAATGGCGCTGCTGACCGTTGCAGATCTGGGAGCCGTTGGCGCACCGGACAGTCCGGTGCACACCGGACAGTCCGGTGCCCCCTTCCGACCGTTGGCCCGGCCACGTGTCACGCGTAGAATCCGCGGCCGACCGTTGGCGCAGCCGACCGTTGGCTCACCGGACAGTCCGGTGCACACCGGACAGTCCGGTGAATTTTAGCCGTACGTCGTCGGCGAATTCCCGAGAGCGGCCAGTTCGCGCGAGTTGGTCTGACGCACCGGACACTGTCCAGTGCACCACCGAACAGTCCGGTGCACCACCGGACAGTCCGGTGCTCCAGACCGAGCTGAGTCTTGGCTATACACAGCCGAGTCTTTTTCACCTCTTTTCTTTTCTTCTTCTTTCTGTTTCTAACATTTAGACAAGTATATTAGTACTCAAAACCAATGTACTAAGACTTAGAAACATACCTTTTCTCTTGATTTGCACTTTGTCCATCCATGGGTATAGATTCACATTTAAGCACTTGTGTTGGCACCCAATCACCAAAATACTTAGAAATGGCCCAAGGGCACATTTCCCTTTCAATCTCCCCCTTTTTGGTGATTTATGCCAACACAACATAAAGCAACTAGAACAAGTGCAATATCACTTCAAATAAAATTCAAATTTATTTTGATTCATTTTTGGCATATATGGATCATCCTTTACCACCACTTGGTTTGTTTTTGCAAATCAAACTCAAATCTCTATCTCTAAGTCAAACACACATGTTGAAGCATAAAGAGAGTCATTCCAAAAGAGATTGATCACAGATTTCAAAAACTCCCCCTTTTTCCTATAATCACTACTTCTCCCCACAAGAAGCCAACTTTTGACAAAAGAGACAATGAAAGAGTTTTGACAAACCAAAAGCTCTACTTTACTATTTACAATGAAAGAGTTTTGACAAACCAAAAGCTCTACTTTACTATTTTCAAATCTCTCTCAAGTGGTAGCTGATCCATTTATTGCTTTGGCCTTTATTTTCTCCCCCTTTGGCATCAAGCACCAAAACGGAATCAATCTTGGCCCTTTAACCCCATTGCCTCACCAAAATCTTCAATTAAGAGCAAATAGGCAATAAGAGTTAAAAGATGAACTTGGAAAAGTTACTCTTTTCATCGGAGTGCAGTGGAAGTCTTTCATGGTCCAAGTCCACCTTTTCCCTTTTAATTCTCCTTTGAGACTAAAATAAGCAAACTCAAGCATATGGTTAGTCTCAAAGGGTCAAGTTATAGCACAGCTCCCCCTAAAGATGTGCATCACATTGCAACGGACTTGTGAGGTCCGGGGAGTGTTTGTACAACTTGAGCACCATACTTAGCAACAAAATGCAATAAGGAACATGATCAAAAGCATAAATACACGTATGCTACAATTCAATCCAAGTTCCGCGAATCTAAGACATTTAGCTCACTACGCAACCTGCAAAAGGTCTTCTCATCTAGAGGCTTGGTAAAGATATCGGCTAGCTGGTTCTCGGTGCTAACATGAAACACTTCGATATCTCCCTTTTGCTGATGGTCTCTCAAAAAGTGATGCCAGATGTCTATGTGCTTTGTGCGGCTGTGCTCAATAGGATTTTCCGCCATGCGGATAGCACTCTCATTATCACATAGGAGTGGGACTTTGCTCAGATTGTAGCCAAAGTCCCTGAGGGTTTGCCTCATCCAAAGTAGTTGCGCGCAACACTGTCCTGCGGCAACATACTCGGCCTCAGCGGTGGATAGGGCAACGGAAGTTTGTTTCTTAGATTTCCATGACACCAAGGACCTTCCTAAGAATTGGCACGTCCCCGATGTACTCTTCCTATCAACCTTACATCCAGCATAATCGGAGTCTGAATATCCAATCAAGTCAAAGGTAGACCCCTTTGGATACCAGAGCCCGAAGCAAGGCGTAGCAACTAAATATCTAAGGATTCGCTTTACCGCCACTAAGTGACACTCCTTAGGATCGGATTGAAATCTAGCACACATGCATACGCTTAGCATAATATCCGGTCTACTAGCACATAAATAAAGCAAAGAACCTATCATTGACCGGTATGCTTTTTGATCAACGGACTTACCTCCTTTGTTGAGGTCGGTGTGTCCGTCGGTTCCCATCGGCGTCTTTGCGGGCTTGGCGTCCTTCATCCCAAACCGCTTTAGCAGGTCCTGCGTGTACTTCGTTTGGGAGATGAAGGTGCCGTCCTTGAGTTGTTTTACTTGGAACCCAAGGAAGTAGTTCAACTCGCCCATCATCGACATCTCGAATTTCTACGTCATCACCCTGCTAAACTCTTCACAAGACTTTTTATTAGTAGAACCAAATATTATGTCATCGACATAAATTTGGCATACAACCAAATCACCATCGCATGTCTTTGTGAAAAGAGTTGGATCGGCTTTCCCAACCTTGAAAGCATTAGCAATTAAGAAATCTCTAAGGCATTCATACCATGCTCTTGGGGCTTGCTTAAGTCCATAGAGCGCCTTAGAGAGCTTACACACATGGTCGGGGTACCGTTCATCCTCGAAGCCAGGGGGTTGTTCTACGTACACCTCCTCCTTGATTGGCCCGTTGAGGAAAGCGCTCTTCACATCCATTTGGAACAACCTGAAAGAATGGTGAGCAGCATATGCTAGCAAGATACGAATTGATTCTAGCCTAGCCATAGGAGCAAATGTCTCCTCAAAGTCCAAACCTGCGACTTGGGCATAACCTTTTGCCACAAGTCGAGCCTTGTTCCTTGTCACCACCCCGTGCTCGTCCTGTTTGTTGCGGAACACCCACTTGGTTCCCACAACGTTTTGCTTGGGACGAGGCACCAGTGTCCAAACTTCATTGCGCTTGAAGTTGTTTAGCTCCTCTTGCATGGCCAACACCCAGTCCGAATCTAGCAAGGCCTCTTCTACCCTGAAAGGCTCAATAGAAGAGACAAAGGAGTAATGCTCACAAAAATTAACCAATCAAGATCGAGTAGTTACTCCCTTGCTAATATCACCCAGAATTTGGTCGACGGGATGATCCCTTTGAATCATCGCTCGAACTTGGGTTGGAGGTGCCAGTTGCGCTTCTTCCTCCATCACATGATCATCTTGTGCTCCCCCTTGATCACACGCCTCTTGTTGATGAACCTGTTCATCTTCTTGAGTTGGGGGATGCACCATAGTTGAGGAAGAAGGTTGATCTCGTTCATCTTGTTCCTGTGGCCGCACTTCTCCAATCGCCATAGTTCGTATAGCGGTCGTCGGAACATCTTCTTCATCTACATCATCAGGATCAACAACTTGCTCTCTTGGAGAGCCATTAGTCTCATCAAATACAACGTCGCTAGAGACTTCAACCAAACCCGATGATTTGTTGAATACTCTATACGCCTTTGTATTTGAATCATAACCTAACAAAAACCCTTCTACAGCTTTGGGAGCAAATTTAGAATTTCTACCCTTCTTCACTAGAATGTAGCACTTGCTCCCAAATACACGAAAGTAAGATACATTGGGTTTGTTACCGGTTAGTAGCTCATATGAAGTCTTCTTGAGGAGGCGGTGAAGGTAGACCCTGTTGATGGCGTGGCAAGCCGTGTTCACAGCTTCCGACCAAAAACGCTCGGGGGTCTTGAATTCTCCAAGCATCGTCCTCGCCATATCGATTAGCGTCCTGTTCTTCCTCTCTACCACACCATTTTGTTGTGGTGTGTAGGGAGCGGAGAACTCGTGCTTAATCCCTTCCTCCTCAAGGAACTCCTCCACTTGAAGGTTCTTGAACTCGGACCCGTTGTCGCTCCTTATCTTCTTCACCTTGAGCTCAAACTCATTTTGAGCTCTCCTGAGGAAGCGCTTGAGGGTCCCTTGGGTTTCAGACTTATCCTGCAAAAAGAACACCCAAGTGAAGCGGGAAAAGTCATCAACAATAACTAAACCATACTTACTTCCTCCTATGCTCAGATAGGCTACGGGTCCGAAGAGGTCCATATGCAGCAGCTCCAGAGGTCTTGAAGTGGTCATCACATTCTTGCTGTGATGTGCTCCTCCGACTTGTTTACCTGCTTGACAAGCTGCACAAGGTCTATCTTTTTCGAATTGCACGTTAGTCAAACCTATCACGTGTTCTCCCTTTAGAAGCTTGTGAAGGTTCTTCATCCCCACATGTGCTAAGCGGCGATGCCACAGCCAGCCCATGCTAGTCTTAGCAATTAAGCATGCATCTAGACTGGCCTCTTCTTTTGCAAAATCAACTAAGTAAAGCTTGCCGTCTAATACACCTTTAAATGCTAGTGAACCATCACTTCTTCTAAAGACAGACACATCTACATTTGTAAAAAGACAATTATATCCCATATTGCATAGTTGACTAACAGATAGCAAGTTGTAACCAAGAGACTCTACTAAAAACACATTTGAAATAGAGTGCTCATTAGAAATTGCAATTTTACCTAGCCCTTTTACCTTGCCTTGATTACCATCACCGAATATAATTGAATCTTGGGAATCCTTATTCTTGACGTAGGAGGTGAACATCTTCTTCTCCCCCGTCATATGGTTTGTGCATCCGCTGTCGATAATCCAGCTTGAACCCCCGGATGCATAAACCTGCAAGGCAAATTTAGGCTTGGGTCTTAGGTACCCAAACCTTTCTATCCTTTCTACAAATTGCAAATGAAACATCACAGGCACGATAAATTGTAGAAGGTTCATTAACTTTCCTAGGAATATTGATAACATTTCTCCTAGGCATTTGATGGACAATATTTCTTCTAAACACATTTCTTCCATGCATAACATGAGAACTAGAAGCAGTCATAGCATAAGAGTCATAAGCATGTGAATCAAAAGCATCATTACCTCTAAAAGTATTTCTAGTATATCTCCTATCATGGTATATGAAAGCATGGTTCTTTTTAACATTACTAGCCATAGGAGCCTTCCCTTTCTCCTTGGTGGAGATGGGAGTCTTATGGCTTGTTAAGTTCTTGACTTCCCTCTTGAAGCCAAGACCGTCCTTAATTGAGGGGTGTCTACCAATTGTGTAGGCATCCCTTGCAAATTTTAATTTGTCAAATTCACTTTTGCTAGTCTTAAGTTGGGCATTAAGACTAGCCACTTCATCATTTAACTTTGCAATAGAAGCTATGTGTTCACTACAAGCATCAATATCAAAGTTTTTACATCTATTGCAAATAACAACATTTTCTACACAAGTTGTTGATTTGCTAGCTGTTTCTATCTTAGCATTTAAATCATAATTAATGCTCCTTAAGTTAGAAATAGAATCATGACATGAAGACAACTCACAAGAAAGCATTTCATTTCTCTTTATTTCTAAAGCAAGAGATTTTTGTGCTTCTACAAACTTATCATGTTCTTCATATAAAAGGTCCTCTTGCTTTTCTAATAGCCTATTCTTATCATTCAAGGCATCAATCAATTCATTTATCTTATTTATCTTAGATCTATCTAAGCCCTTGAATAAGCATGAATAGTCTACGTCATCATCATCGCTAGACTCATCATCACTAGAAGAAGCATAAGTGGAGTCTCGAGTACTTACTTTCTTCTCCCTTGCCATAAGGCATGTGTGATGCTCGTTGGGGAAGAGGGATGACTTGTTGAAGGCGGTGGCGGCGAGTCCTTCATTGTCAGAGTCGGAAGAGGAGCAATCCGAATCCCACTCCTTGCCTAGATGCGCCTCGCCCTTTGCCTTCTTATAATTCTTCTTTTTCTCCCTCTTGTTCCCTTGATCCTGATCACTATCATTGTCGGGACAGTTAGCAATAAAATGTCCAAGCTTACCACATTTGAAGCATGAGCGCTTCCCCTTTGTCTTGGTCTTGCTTGGCTGTCCCTTGTGACCTTTTAGCGCTGTCTTGAATCTCTTGATGATGAGAGCTATTTCTTCATCATTAAGTCCGGCTGCCTCAATTTGTGCCACCTTGCTAGGTAGCATCTCCTTGCTCCTTGTTGCCTTGAGAGCAACGGGTTGAGGTTCATTGATTGGACCGTTTAGAGCGTCGTCCACGTATCTCGCCTTCTTGATCATCATCCGCCCGCTTACGAATTTTCCGAGTACCTCCTCGGGCGTCATCATCGTGTACCTAGGATTCTCACGAATATTGTTTACGAGATGAGGATCAAGAACGGTAAAGGACCTTAGCATTAGGCGGACAACGTCGTGGTCCGTCCATCGCGTGCTTCCGTAGCTCCTTATCTTGTTGACAAGGGTCTTGAGCCGGTTGTATGTTTGGGTTGGCTCCTCCCCCCTTATCATAGCAAATCTTCCAAGTTCGCCCTCCACCAACTCCATCTTGGTGAGCATGGTGACGTCGTTGCCCTCGTGAGAGATCTTGAGGGTGTCCCATATTTGCTTGGCATTGTCCAAGCCGCTCACCTTATTGTACTCTTCCCTGCACAAAGATGCTAAGAGAACAGTAGTAGCTTGTGCATTTCTATGAATTTGTTCATTTATAAGCATAGGGCTATCCGAGCTATCAAATTTCATTCCACTCTCTACAATCTCCCATATGCTTGGATGGAGAGAGAATAAGTGACTACGCATTTTGTGACTCCAAAATCCGTAGTCCTCCCCATCGAAGTGTGGAGGTTTGCCAAGAGGAATGGAAAGCAAATGCGAATTCGAACTATGAGGAATACGAGAATAATCAAATGAAAAGTTCGAATTGACCGTCTTCTTGTAGTCGTTGTCGTCGTCCTTTTGGGAAGAAGTAGACTCATCGCTGTCGTAGTAGACGATCTCCTTGATGCGTCTTGTCTTCTTCTTCTTCCCATCTTTGCGTCTGTGGCCCGAGCCCGAGTCGTTGGACTTGTCATCCCTTGGCTCGTTGACGAAGGACTCCTTCTCCTTGTCGTTGATCACGATTCCCTTCCCCTTAGGATCCATCTCTTCGGGCGGTTAGTCCCTTTCTTGAAGAGAACGGCTCCGATACCAATTGAGAGCACCTAGAGTGGGGGGGTGAATAGGTGATCCTGTAAAACTTAAACTTATAGCCACAAAAACTTGGTTAATCGTTAGCACAATAATTGCCAAGTGGCTAGAGAGGAGCCAAAACACAATAACCACAAGAAATGAATCACAGAGATGACACGGTGGTTATCCCGTGGTTCGGCCAAGTACAAAACTTGCCTACTCCACGTTGTGGCGTCCCAACGGACGAGAGTTGCACTCAACTCCTCTCAAGTGATCCAATGATCAACTTGAATACCACGGTGTTCTTCTTTACTTTGATCTTTTCCCGTTTGCGAGGAATCTCCACAACTTGGAGTCCCTCGCCCTTACAATTGAGTTTCACAAAGAAGCACGGAGTAAGGGAGGGAAGCAACACACACAAATCCACAGCAAAATGCGCACGCACACGGCCAAGAATCGAGGCTCAAAAGACTATCTCAAAGTTCTCACTAGAACGGAGCTCGAATCACTTAGAATGACAAACGAATGCGCAAAGACTGAGTGTGGATGATCAAGAATGCTCTAAGGTTGCTTGGTGTACTCCTCCATGCGCCTAGGGGTCTCTTTTATAGCCCCAAGGCAGCTAGGAGCCGTTGAGAGCAATTCTGGAAGGCCAATCTTGCCTTCTATCGTCGGGTGCACCGGACACTGTCCGGTGCACACCGGACACTGTCCGGTGCCCGATATCCTTCCTTAAATGGCGCTGCCGACCGTTGCAGATCTGGGAGCCGTTGGCGCACCGGACAGTCCGGTGCACACCGGATAGTCCGGTGCCCCCTTCCGACCGTTGGCCCGGCCACGTGTCACGCGCAGAATCCGCGGCCGACCGTTGGCGCAGCCGACCGTTGGCTCACCGGACAGTCCGGTGCACACCGGACAGTCCGGTGAATTTTAGCCGTACGTCGTCGGCGAATTCCCGAGAGCGGCCAGTTCGCGCGAGTTGGTCTGACGCACCGGACACTGTCCGGTGCACCACCGGACAGTCCGGTGCTCCAGACCGAGCTGAGTCTTGGCTGTACACAGCCGAGTCTTTTTCACCTCTTTTCTTTTCTTCTTCTTTCTGTTTCTAACATTTAGACAAGTATATTAGTACTCAAAACCAATGTACTAAGACTTAGAAACATACCTTTTCTCTTGATTTGCACTTTGTCCATCCATGGGTATAGATTCACATTTAAGCACTTGTGTTGGCACCCAATCACCAAAATACTTAGAAATGGCCCAAGGGCACATTTCCCTTTCAGGGATTCACCGTTGTTGAGGAAGAAGGTTGATCTCGTTCATCTTGTTCCTGTGGCCGCACTTCTCCAATCGCCATGGTTCGTATAGCGGCCGTCGGAACATCTTCTTCATCTACATCATCACAATCAACAACTTGCTCTCTTGGAGAGCCATTAGTCTCATCAAATACAACGTCGCTAGAGACTTCAACCAAACCCGATGATTTGTTGAAGACTCTATACGCCTTTGTATTTGAGTCATAACCTAACAAAAACCCTTCTACAGCTTTGTGAGCAAATTTAGAATTTCTACCCTTCTTCACTAGAATGTAGCACTTGCTCCCAAATACACGAAAGTAAGATACATTGGGTTTGTTACCGGTTAGTAGCTCATACGAAGTCTTCTTGAGGAGGCGATGAAGGTAGACCCTGTTGATGGCGTGGCAAGCCGTGTTCACGGCTTCCGACCAAAAACGCTCGGGGGTCTTGAATTCTCCAAGCATCGTCCTCGCCATATCGATTAGCGTCCTGTTCTTCCTCTCTACCACACCATTTTGTTGTGGTGTGTAGGGAGCGGAGAACTCGTGCTTGATCCCTTCCTCCTCAAGGAACTCCTCCACTTGAAGGTTCTTGAACTCGGACCCGTTGTCGCTCCTTATCTTCTTCACCTTGAGCTCAAACTCATTTTGAGCTCTCCTGAGGAAGCGCTTGAGGGTCCCTTGGGTTTCAGACTTATCCTGCAAAAAGAACACCCAAGTGAAGCGGGAAAAGTCATCAACAATAACTAAACCATACTTACTTCCTCCTATGCTTAGATAGGCGATGGGTCCGAAGAGGTCCATATGTAGCAGCTCCAGGGGTCTTGATGTGGTCATCACATTCTTGCTGTGATGCTCCTCCCACCTGTTTACCTGCCTGACAAGCTGCACAAGGTCTATCTTTTTCGAATTGTACGTTAGTCAAACCTATCACGTGTTCTCCCTTTAGAAGCTTGTGAAGGTTCTTCATCCCCACATGTGCTAAGCGGCGATGCCACAGCCAGCCCATGCTAGTCTTAGCAATTAAGCATGCATCTAGACCGGCCTCTTCTTTTGCAAAATCAACTAAGTAAAGCTTGCCGTCTAATACACCCTTAAAGGCTAGTGAACCATCACTTATTCTAAAGACAGACACATCTACATTTGTAAAAAGACAATTATATCCCATATTGCATAGTTGACTAACATATAGCAAATTGTAACCAAGAGACTCAACTAAAAACACATTGGAGATCGAGTGCTCATTAGAAATTGCAATTTTACCTAACCCTTTTACCTTGCCTTGATTCCCATCACCGAATATAATTGAATCTTGGGAATCCTTATTCTTGACGTAGGAGGTGAACATCTTCTTCTCCCCCGTCATATGGTTTGTGCATCCGCTGTCGATAATCCAGCTTGAACCCCCGGATGCATAAACCTGCAAGGCAAATTTAGGCTTGGGTCTTAGGTACCCAACTCATGTTGGGTCCTACAAGGTTAGTGCAAATATCCTTAGGGACCCAAATGCAAGTTTTGTCTCCCTTGCATTTTGCCCCTAACTTCCTAGCAACTATTTTCTTATCCTTTCTACAAATAGCAAAGGAAGCATTTAAAGCATGATAAATTGTAGAGGGTTCATTCATTACTTTCCTAGGAACATTAACAACATTTCTCCTAGGCATATTATGAACAACATTTCTCCTACCAACATTTCTATCATGCACATAAGAAGAACTAGAAGCAAACATGTCATGAGAATCAAAAGCATCATATGCGTTACATCTCCTATAAGCATTTCTAGATTGTCTCCTATCATGGTACATAAAGGCATGGTTCTTTTGCACACTACTAGCCATAGGGGCCTTCCCTTTCTCCTTGGCGGAGATGGGAGCCTTATGGCTTGTCAAGTTCTTGGCTTCCTTCTTGTAGCCAAGTCCATCCTTAATTGAGGGGTGTCTACCAATTGTGTAGGCATCTCTTGCAAATTTTAGCTTATCAAAATTACTCTTGCTAGTCTTAAGTTGAGCATTAAGACTAGCCAATTCATCATTAAGTTTGGAAATTGAAACTAGGTGTTCACTACAAGCATCAATGTCAAAATCTTTACACCTATTGCAAGTTTCAACAATTTCTACACAAGATGTTGATTTACTAGCTATTTCTAACTTAGCATTCAAATCATCATTAACACTTTTTAATTTAGAGATGGATTCATGACAAGTAGATAATTCACTAGAGAGCATTTCATTCCTTTTAATTTCTAGAGCAAGAGAATTTTGTGCACTAACAAATTTATCATGCTCCTCATATAAAAGATCCTCTTGTTTTTCTAGTAATCTATTCTTGTCATTCAAAGCATCAATCAACTCATTAATCTTATTAATTTTAGATCTATCTAATCCCTTGAATAAGCATGAGTAATCTATCTCATCATCATCACTAGACTCATCCTCACTTGAAGAAGCATAAGTACTAGTATCATGAGTGCTTACTTTCTTCTCCCTTGCCATGAGGCAAGTGTGACGCTCGTTGGGGAAGAGGGATGACTTGTTGAAGGCGGTGGCGGCGAGTCCTTCATTGTCGGAGTCGGAGGAGGAGCAATCCGAATCCCACTCCTTTCCGATATGTGCCTCGCCCTTGGCCTTCTTGTAATGCCTTTTCTTCTCCCTTTTGTTCCCCTTTTCCTGGTCACTTTCATTATCGGGACAGTTAGCAATGAAATGACCAATCTTACCACATTTGAAGCACGAGCGCTTCTCCTTTGTCTTGGTCTTGCTTGGCTGTCCCTTGCGACCTTTAAGCGCCGTCTTGAAGCGCTTAATGATGAGGGCCATCTCCTCATTATTTAGCCCGGCCGCCTCAACTTGCGCCACCTTGCCCGGTAGCGCCTCCTTGCTCCTTGTTGCCTTGAGAGCAATGGGTTGAGGCTCATGAATAGGACCGTTCAACGCGTCGTCCACATATCTTGCCTCCTTGATCATCATTCGCCCGCTTACGAACTTCCCCAGAACTTCTTCGGGCGACATCTTGGTGTACCTAGGATTTTCACGAATATTGTTCACCAAATGAGGATCAAGAACGGTAAAGGACCTTAGCATTAGGCGGACGACGTCGTGATCCGTCCATCGCGTGCTTCCGTAGCTCCTTATTTTGTTGATAAGGGTCTTGAGCCGGTTGTATGTTTGAGTTGGCTCCTCGCCCCTTATCATTGCGAACCGTCCAAGCTCGCCCTCCACCAACTCCATCTTGGTGAGCAAGGTGACATCATTCCCCTCATGAGAGATCTTGAGGGTGTCCCAGATCTGCTTGGCATTCTCCAAGCCGCTCACCTTATGGTACTCGTCCCTGCACAAAGAGGCTAGCAACACAGTAGTAGCTTGTGCATTTTTATGAATCTGTTCATTAATAAACATGGGACTATCCGTACTATCAAAGTGCATTCCACTTTCTACAATCTCCCATATGCTAGGATGGAGAGAGAACAAGTGACTACGCATTTTGTGACTCCAAAATCCGTAGTCCTCTCCATCAAAATGAGGAGGTTTACCAAGTGGAATAGATAATAAATGAGCATTAGTACTTTGAGGAATACGAGAGTAATCAAAAGAAAAGTTCGAATTGACCGGTTTCTTTCTCTCGTATTCGTTGTGGTCGTCGTCCTTTTGGGAGGAAGTAGACTCATCGCTGTCGTAGTAGACGATCTCCTTGATGCGTCTTGTCTTCTTCTTCTTTCCATCTTTGCGTCTGTGGCCCGAGCCCGAGTCGTTGGACTTGTCATCCCTTGGCTCGTTGACGAAGGACTCCTTCTCCTTGTCGTTGATCACGATTCCCTTCCCTTTAGGATCCATCTCTTCGGGCGGTTAGTCCCTTTGTGAAGAGAACTGCTCTGATACCAATTGAGAGCACCTAGAGGGGGGGGGTGAATAGGTGATCCTGTGAAACTTAAACTTATAGCCACAAAAACTTGTTAAGTGTTAGCACAATAATCGCCAAGTGGCTAGAGAGGAGTCTCAACAAAACACAATACCACAAGAGATCAAACACAGAGATGACACAGTGGTTTATCCCGTGGTTCGGCCAAGACCAACGCTTGCCTACTCCACGTTGTGGCGTCCCAACGGACGAGGGTTGCATTCAACCCCTCTCAAGCGGTCCAAAGACCAACTTGAATACCACGGTGTTTTGCTTTGCCTTTCAATATCCCGTTTGCGAGGAATCTCCACAACTTGGAGCCTCTCGCCCTTACACTTGAGATTCTCAAAGAAATACGGAGTAAGGGAGGAACTAGCAACGCACACAAGACTCAAAATCAGAGCAACAGCACGCACACAAGTCGCAACAAGAGCTCGCAACACAACTCAATGAGTTCACAACTCAACAAGAGCTCTAGATGCTATCACAATGAACCAAATGCGCGGAATCGATGTCTTGGTGCTTAGGAATGTTGTAGGAATGCTTGGTGTTCTCCTCCATGCGCCTAGGGGTCCCTTTTATAGCCCCAAGGCAGCTAGGAGCCGTTGAGAGCAATCTGAGAAGGCAATCCTTGCCTTCTGTCGCGCGGCGCACCGGACAGTCCGGTGCACACCGGACACTGTCCGGTGCCCGATTTCCTTCCTTAACTGGCGCAGCCGACCGTTGGCAGCCAGAGAGCCGTTGGCGCACCGGACATGTCCGGTGCACACCGGACAGTCCGGTGCCCCCTTCTAGCCGTTGGCTCGGCCACGTGTCCCGTGCAGATCGTGCGGCCGACCGTTGGCCCGGCCGACCGTTGGCTCACCGGACAGTCCGATGCACACCGGACAGTCCGGTGAATTATAGCCGTACGTCGCCGGTAAATTCCCGAGAGCGGCCAGTTCGCCCGAGTCAGTCTGGCGCACCGGACAGTCCGGTGCTCCAGACCGAACAGCCTTTTGGCTGTACACAGCCAACTTTTCTCTGACTCGATTTCTCCTGTTTCAAGCACTTAGACACAATACATTAGTCTTCAAAACAATGTACTAAGGCTTAGAAACATACCTTTACTCTTGATTTGCACTTTGTCCATCCATGGGTATAGATTCACATTTAAGCACTTGTGTTGGCACTCAATCACCAAAATACTTAGAAATGGCCCAAGGGCACATTTCCCTTTCACAAAGGCTGGGAGCCAGTGTTGTTGAGGATAGAAGAACGACTTGCGAGGGCTGGGCTCGAAATCTATGCTCCTAGCACGCTTTCTGGCTTGGCAGATTGCTCCGCTCTAAACGCATAAAAGGTTTCATGTGGGAGTATAATGGGGAGCAAGACGATATGTGTGGCAGGCCTGGCTTCAAAGGAGATAGTCCTGAACGAGGCCTAATCAAGTGGTTTTCACAAGACGGCAATTGAGTTTGGAGACTTCCCTAGTGCCAATGGTGAGATCTAGAGACCCTTTTCTCGGGTATAGATAATTTTTCTTTTAAGTATTTAGATTATACTCCACTTTGAGGGGTTTTTTGCTTCTATACAAGATTTCTTGCAGGGGCGATTCTTAGGAACTCTCTTTAGGGCCTCCATAAAACAACATTGGTCTGGGCATCTTGTGGCTAACACAACTCCGATAAAAAGGTAATTTGTATTAATTGTTCCTTATTTTCATACAAAGTAGTACATATACTTCTGTTTGCATGGATAAAAACACTTGATTGTCTATGCTTGACCTATAAGATTGTTATAGTCCAAGACTTGGGATCCGTGCAGCTATTGTGATGTACCTGTTAACGCTTAGTCCATAAAGGTTCTAAAAAACCCCAATGAATCTTGGGAGCCTCCAGCCATGGTCTGGCCCTACCAAGAGCTCTTGAGGCCTTAGAACTCTAGATTAACCCCTAGTCCTTGTACAACCATAGTAGTTTCGACACAAGGATAGGGGAGAACATTGCTATTCAAAGTATTGGACAAACATGACATGACATGTGGCCTAGCCATCTCAAACTAAAATAGATGTGGTAGGTGTAAGAGCATGAGGTAGTGCCTTAGAATGACTAAGCCACAATATGTACTTGTTCATCCATGGTGGGCATCATTTCCAAGGACCATCCTCCTAACACCACCCCATAAGATTAAAACTAGTCTTGAGGCTATAGGATACCAAAGCAGTTGTTCAAACTGCCAAATCTGCACAATGAGGGGCCTAGTCGATGCACTAAGCACCGATGGTTCCGACAGCATCCTTGTAGGCGTCCTGTCACCCTATTATCATGGGCTAAGTCCCTCTAGGCCCCCAGACCTATCAGGTCTAGCTACTATTGACTTAGGACCTCATGGAATCTAGAGTCAAGCTAGTACCTAAATGAACCCTAAATTTCTTAAAAGAGAAATACTTCTCAATGTATTCCCAAGGAGATGAGAATGATGTAGGCCCCATTTGATTAATTTGTTTAGTCACCTAACTAAATTTTAGTGACTAGAGTTTAGTCACTAAAATATCATGTTTGGTTTCATTGACTAAACTTGACTACAGAGCATTAATTACTATATATATTGGTTGTATTAGTATTACCCTTAACTAATGCATGCCTAGGTGCTTGGAACTTCACTATACGTCATGTGATGTACACATGTCATGCCTTCACCATGACTGCTCACATGCATTAAAGAGGGAGAAAGGGTGAGTGATGTAAATATCCACTTTAGTCACTCATTTGATGACTACAGGACTAAACTTTAGTTGAGAGTTTAAGTCACCTTGTTTGCTTTTTAGGGACTAAAAGGGACTAAACGCACTAGGTTCCCATGTTGGATTTGTCCTGGCTTATTTAACCTCTTGTGTGTTGAGGACTAAACTTTAGTTGAGGGTTTTAGTCACCCTTTGGGGCTAGTTTGGGTACTCTAGTAATGAAAGGGATTAGAGTGGATTGAGATGTATTGTGGGCAGTGGCGGAGCTCCGTAAAAATAACGCCCCGGGCCACTCTACAAATATAACGATGTACTACTCGTCTTTTATTTTTTTGCACTTTATGGGTAGTAATATTTAAAACAATCCAGTGGAACTATGACAGATAGAGAAAGGGAATCAGACATTCGGGAACAATTACTCACAATAGAGGAGAATCACGGGCACATGGAAGTCAGCACTCAGCACACAGCGCTCGTTGCTTAGATGGTCGCTGCCCATTGGCCAGGGAGGCGCTCCGCCCTCGCCTATGAGTAAGAAAAGAAAGGAAAATAGGTTGAGGAAGTTGTATAGTTTGGGAGATGTAATGGCAGGGCGGATTTGGGCGGTGGAGTGGCGCTAGTGCGGGCCGCACGCGTCATTGCTACAGGTTCGCAGGGACGCTGGAGTCGTACTGGCGGTGGCGGATGCCTGAGTCAAAGCCCGCCCGGCTGCCTCGGAGGTTGCTGCCTTGTTCCCTAGCTTGTCGGATTCGTAGAGCCTGAAGGCGTGAAGAGCGATAGAGGACTGAATGGAGGCGGCCGTGCCGCTGGCAACATAGGAAACGTAACCGCGCAGGTTTGCGAAAATAATTGAAAGAGTATGTGTTCTCGTGACTTGAGCGACTTAGAGAGGCCGACAGCGCCAGACTCAATCGGTGCAGCAGGAGGTCTTTTAGGCTGAAATGTATTTTGGGCTAGATTTTTTGGTTGAAAAAAGACCTATATATAAGAGGGTTTTTGGGCTGTGCCTCGGGCCACGGCTCAGGTGGCCCGTGGCCCAAATCCGCCCCTGATTGTGGGAGTTTTTGATCTATTGGGAATTTATACACTTTCCAATCCCTCCAAACCACTTTAATACTAGAGTACCCAAACTAGGCCTTAACGGCTTTAACCTCTTGTGCCTTGTCCTGACTTTCCTTCCCATGTTGGATTTGGCACGAAACACACTAGGAAGTGCCTCTTAACTCTTAGGTAATAACAATATATATAACATAGGCAGGCTAATCGTCACTAGGGTTTGACTTTGGTAATGGATGAACATCCGATGTCTGTCCGGCACGCAAGTCCACTTCCGATGAGTGGGTAGTGGCATGGGATGCATCACGGCCCCAACTTGATGAGCAGCTTAAAATAAAATAAAAATAACATTGTTATCATATCAGCAAGTAGCCTAGCTAGCCAGTTCACATCATCAGACTAGCTAGCTCAGCTAGTCGCTCTCTTCCGCCTGTGTCGTCCTACTCCAACACGCCTACTGCTAATTAATCCCGGATTAGGCAGGCCACGTTGACACGACGAGCAATCGATCAGCTCCAGTCCATCGTCTACACAATTTTTTTTTAAAAAAAGGCAATGAATTCCTGCCGAAAAAGGACAAAAATGGGGCCCGCGATGTGGGCTTGCCTCCTTCCAGGAATACCCTACAGACCGTTGCCGTTTGGCGTCTCCGGCGGCATTTTGGCTCTTGAGTCTTTTGTGTGCTTATCTGCTTGTTGTATGTGGAATGTGGAGCATGAGGAACGAAATAGACGGAATGAAGTTTCTCTGTGGGACATGGACAAGGACAAGGGGAGAGACCTGACCAGAGTTTCGGAAAACACACAAAGGGTGCTGTTGGCTGTTGCTCTTGGTCCTATCCGCTTGGTTTTAATTCGTACTTGTTTCTATAGTGTTTTGTTTTTATAAATTACAGCGGCAGTAATTCAAACAACTGACTTGTTTTGTCTCTATAGATTACAGCTGCAACAGTCTAAATAACTGGCTTTAATTGAAACGAACAACCACTCTTTGGTCTACGATGAGAGTTAGAGGACAGTCAGACAAAAAAAAATGAAGGCAAAGCTACTCTCAATTACAATGGCCTACGCACTCGGATCCCAAATGACAAATAATCCAAGGTTTGGATCTAAACATTTCTTCTTCTTCTTTTGAACGGAGAGAGCATGCCAAGCTGATTCCTCTGACACATGGCAACCATACATGCCAAACTGGGTCCCAGATTTTTCATTCGGCACTGGACAAGCCGAACAGCACGGGCCCGTCGGCCTTCTTATTAAAAACAAAAAACAATATTCAAATGACTACGCGTACATAGTTTTCCAATAGTTTTGAAAATGAATATGCTTGGGCTGCAGCCAGGACCGTTCCTGGCTTTTCAGGGGCCAGTTATACATATATTACCGAATATTTGACGTATAAAAATTATTATGTACTATTTTAAAGTTTATAAGATAACAGATATAAAATATAGCAAAAAACACTTACTTGTTATATGATATTATTAAAAATATCTTCTAACATGTATAGTTTATAATACTCTCTCTATATCAAAATAAAATTTATTTTGCTTCTTTAGTGGATTTATTATCATTAATATAAACATAAAAATTAAGAGCTAAACCAAATACTATTTTGAAACGGATGGAGTATTCGATAAGTAATTGAGACATTAGTTTAACAATATAAACGAGACTAGTCGATAACTCGATAGCGCATCACTTTTTGTGTATTTATGTCTAAAATATATAGGTTTAACGAAAAAAAATGCTATCGTTCAGTGGCTAGGGAACCGATGCGGCCGCACCCACCGCACCCCTCGCGACCGGCCCTGTCTGCAGCTAGCTAAACCGCAAAATTCCTCTGTGCTTACGAAAGCGTCGAGAGAGCCTTGGAAGAGAATTCCAGCGCAAGTCCTGTCCACTGGCTGGCCCTGCACGATCCCACCTCCTTGGAGTTTCAACACTCTCGTGGTGACTTGAAGCCAGAGCATGTGCAAGCACTTTAGTTTAGGCTGTGAAAATTTATCAAGCTTTAGGGCTATTTTGCAATGCCCTTTGGTGTTTTTTCCATCTAAAAATACATCGTACAATTTCACATATTCGCTTTGGTGTTTTTTCCCATCTAAAAGTACATCGTACAATTTCACATATTCGCTTTGGCGTTTTTTTTCCATCTAAAAATACATCGTGCAATTTCACATATTCGCCTATTTTGCATAACGCAGTCCAAGCATTAATCTAGATCCAACAATAAAATATATATATGGAGTACAACCCCAAAAAAAACATCGAGCAGTTTACTATCCAAATAAAAGTTTCTTAATACATGAAGTTTACCTTTGCCAGAGTAGGCCTGAATCTGACGAGGGAGCGGCGACCCTGCTCTGAACCCTTGGAACCCATTCCTCTGGAGCGGATTCCGACCCTGCTCAACCCAAAATCTCCAAAACCTGACATGCTGGAGGGCCGATCCGCGGCTCGCCACCGCCTTATTCTAGCCGGCTCCTCGCTCCCGCCGGGGACCCAACGGGGGTGGGGTACTTGAGCTCAGTGATCGCCCATCCCACCGATGGATCCTCCATCAGCGGCGGCGGACTCAGGTAGTGAAACTATTCTAGAAACCGCTCTCATCGTCCGCCCCCACGGTTTCTTCTTCCGTTTTTGTTTGGTTCGTGGTTCTCTCTGCTCGGATTGCGATGTGGGCGCTTCGATTTGTGAAGTCCTTTTATGGTCCTGTGCTCGTCCGTCCCGGCTTTGATCGCGACTAGTTTCAAAAATGTGACGGATCGCGTCCCTTACCGAACCGTGGCCTTGATGCGTAGTTAGTTTGAGATACGTTGCTTCATGCACCACATGGATTAACCTTAGTTGTAAGCAGCCAAGTGTTTTATTTGTTTTAGCTCGGAACTGAACTGGTCCTGTTAAAACTTAAAAAGCTACTCCCTCCGGTTTCCTATTAGTTGTCGTTTTGGATAAGGTTCGAGTCAAACTTATAAAATTTTGACTACAAACAACTATTTCGTTATTTAGTTTTGGAACCTAATATTTATATACACCAATTTGTCATAAAAAGTACTTTTATAAAAGTATAAATGTATTAAGAGTTTATTTGTATTTTAACAAAAAACATTGGTCAAAGTTATATTTTGGAGACCGTGTCGTTGTCCTAAACGACAACTAATAGGAAATCGGAGGAAGTATGGCGTAAGCTTCATTTTGCCATAAAGGGCAATTCTGGTTGTAGCATTGTCTATTGGTTCAGTAGGACATCTGAAATACACTTTTATGAGGTACCAACGTTTTACAAGGCCAAAGTGTAAATTCAGTGCGACGAACCGGGATTATACCCACAAAAAAGGGTTAAGTTCATCTTAGTAGGAATGTGGTACTGTAAACAGAAGTTGCCATTTCAAATATGGATTTTATGATAGCATAAGGTAAGCGAATATTTAAGCATTCATATGTTCCATCAGTTCAGATCGGCCAAGTTAATCGATAATATCGTTAACACGCTATGCTGGCTGGTTGCGAGAAATTTTCATTGTTCTATGAATGTGGTCCTTCTAGTGTCACCCGACCTATGAGCTTGTGCCAGCCTTTAATGAGAGTTTGTAGTAATACAAGGCATTAGGTCATCTCTGTTGTAGGTGTACATGGCAGAATTCGTCCAGTTATAGCTTTTATTACCTCTTTGCTCAGTGTATCTCATTTATTTTTCTGTGAGCCAGAATGGTAGATTTAGCTATGGCTATGCAAGCTCCCCCATTAAAAGGGCTTCCATGGAAGACTTCTATGAGACAAAAATTGACTATGTTGATGGTCAGATAGTTGGTCTTTTTGGAGTTTTTGACGGTATGGATTTCTCGAGTCAGCATGATTTAGTTTATATAGTTTGAGCATAACTTTCATCTATAGCCAGTTCTTTCTGATCCCATGTCCCATTTGTGCACAATTTTACTTTATTTTTGCATTAAACAGAAAGGGTACCGTGGGACGGTCGTTGAAACTGGTGCTTTATATAATAGATAGATAGAAGAGATGTGTTTTGGCTTGTGACCTATAGAGAGTTTAGAGATGATCGACGTTGAAGGTGAAAAAGCTAAGTAGGTTTATGTTGATAGATCAGAGGAGGTGAAGGATGGATGCTGAGATTTAGATCGAGGGACTAGAGAAGTCAAAAGAATGACTATGGTAATTGATATCTGGAGACATTGATAAGTACAATGGTATTTAGATAAGTAGACAGTATTGATCAAGTCAAGATGATGGTCGACAAACTAAGCTTCTATCGACTCAATGGATAGGATGGTTGGGTCTCTTAAGATATGTTATTGACCTGCTTGCAAAGCTCCATGTCAAGTTTCACCATTTCCATTTTTTGTTTTGAATAGGAGGATTGTAGATTTTCTGAAAAGGTTCCATGGGACTCGGCTAGGCCGACATTGAAACTTGGCTAGGCTGACTTCTGCAGCACTGGCTAGCTATCCTGGCCAATCCGGCTCTAGTACCTGGCTACGTCGTCTTTTGCTGTCTTCTCCTTTTTAAAGGGTTTTTAATTTCTAAGCACCTGTTTTCCAACCTGATTTTTTGGAGAGGTGCTTAAGTTTGTTTTGAAACTCTCAAGTCACTAGTTGACTTGGAGAATTTCACCTTGGGTACTTTGGTTGGTCCATTGGTGTTCGAGAACCACAGATTTGCAATTTCGAGAGCTAGGTTTTGATTCTTGCTGGTGTGTCTCAGTGTCTGTGTGTTCCGTTGTGTTCTCTTGTCGTTTCCGAAGGGCGTTGAGTCATTAGTTGAATCGAGAACACCATAATTAGAGTTTTTGATGTTTTGTTTTTGGTTTATTTAGGACAACGACCAATTTGAGAGAATTTGTACTTCTATTTATCTTGCTCCTATCATCTTTTTTTATTCTTCGGATGTAAAAAAATACATGATAAATGTTACTCTATTTAAAATGTATGCATGAGTATGCTGCTTTTCCCTTGCCTGATTGTCATCGGATTGCAATGGACTGCCAGATACAAATACAAGTCGGTTTTCTTTTCTTTTCCTTTTTTTTTAATTTTCGGCCTTGCTGATGATACACCTGCGCAGCTGCGCTCGTTGCATAGAGGATTAGAGGAAGAGGAGCATAGCACAGTGCACAGCAGCATGGCTTCCTCAGTCGACGTCGGACATGGCGTCCTCCGAACGGCCGCCGTCTACCGCAAGTCGGTCGAAATCGTGGTGCAGCTCCGAGGCCGCCGCCGGCAGAGGCGGCGGGCCGGACCTCTCGACGGCGCCGATGATACACTTGATGGTGAAACAGTCGTCCCGCAGGTACGGAGACGCCTCGAACCTCTGGTGTTCCATGAAGCGGCCGATACCTCTGTAATCGCCGCCCGCCGAATGTCTGAACGTGGCGACCTTGGGGGCCTTGGAGGCCTCCAACGCCGGCGCGGCGCCAGTCGGGTCGACGAGGCTGAAGCCGTAGAGCACCGTGACGTCTCCGGCGCCGCCGCTGCCAATGAGCCTGACGAAGATAGAGATGTGGCCCCTCGCGTCCTGGTCGTCGCCGTCCGGGTAGAACACGACGGACCAGCGGTGGCCGGCCGCGTCGAACGCCTGCGACTCGATGGACCTGCCGACGCCGATGCCCCTGGTGTGGGTGTAGCCTCTCACCGTGAACAGGTGCGAGCACACCGTGACCTCGCTGGACGACGTCGTCATGGACGGATGTCTGGTGCTTTGGAGGCGTGGAGATGGAATGGAATGCTGCGCTAATTCTTTCCTGTCCAGCTCGCTTTATGGCAGAGACACAAGCGTTTGCGGGTGGGGTAGAGTTTGGTTTAGTTTATGATTCCGCTTTCATTTTAATTTCTTCAACTTTGTGTAGCAGGTACCTAAAGCCACAGGCGTCCACGTCAACTAAGGTGGCCATGGTCAGTCAATCAGAAGAATTATTGCTTGAAACTTCCAAGAAATTGCGTTGCAATTGGGCTCAATGGAAACAACGGGGAGCCAAAAAAAAAACCCTCAAAACAGCGGGCAACGCCTAAACAACTGGCCGGAGAGGTCGGCGTGAGACTATTTTCAGCGGACTCCTCCTCCTACCCTCTATCTCACTTTTATTTCGAACTTTATTCTACAAACAATATAATCTACAGTAAAAACAGTACTTTACACGGCTATTTATAGGCCCTGTTTGGTTTGGGGTGACTAAAATTTAGTGACTAAAGTTTAGTCACTTTTAGTCTCTAAACAAACAAACATGGTGACTAAAGTGGTGTGACTAAACTTTAGTTCTTTAGTCACTAAGGGGTGACTAAAAGAGACTAAAGTAGTATTTTTACCTTATTTGCCCTCTTCATTTTCTTCTTATAGCAAACATCCATTAATTAATAGGAGTAGAATAGTCATTATTCACAACAATTAATGCTCTTTAGTCCAGGTTTAGTCACTGGAACCAAACGAGGTATTTTAACGACTAAACTTTAGTCACTAAAATTTAGTCTAGTGACTAAAGGAACCGCCATAGATCTGCCGGAGATGGCCTAAGAAACAGAGCACGTGGTATGCTTCTGACAAGAAGATGAGTGGCTGCGTAGGCATCATTCCAAAGGCCACTTTGCAGTAAATTAGTCTGAATTCACAGCTCGAGCAGATCAGCAAAGGTGGGCGGTTGAGATTTGGCACTTCATTACTCACTAAACTAGCACCAAATTGCTTGTACTATATTCTGCTAATGATCTCGTGGAGTTGAGCAGTCGTCACCGTGATGGCCTCCTTCTCGAAGCAATATGCAGTGTTTATTCTTAATTAACTGCCATATTGTATACTCCTGTGCTTATTACAACTTGGACTTTTAGCAATCCTACTGTCAGCTGATGGAATAGTTAATGGATCTCCGTAGTGGCCTGTTTTCCATGCCTGATCTTTTTTTTTCAAAGTCGGAGGAGTACAGTCAGCACGTCTACACTACACCTACTCTGCTCAACGCCTTGGCTGCCAATATAGATGTCCATCCGGGCCGCCCGGCACGGACCCGGCCCGGGCACGCTCAGGCACGGCACGAACAGGGCCGTGCCTGGCACGACACGTTTTTTTGCCGGGCCGTGCCGGACCGGGTCACGTGCCCGAAACTGTGTCCAAGCACGGCCCGAACAGACCCAGATCGGGTCGGGCCGACCCGCTAGCCCGTTGGGCTATAACGGGCCGTGCTACCCACTGGCCCGGCACGCCAGAAAATCACAGAAATTTCACAACAACAGGTTTAACATCAGAAATATACAGAAATTTCACAGAAACAGGTTTAACATCAGTCATTCACAAAAGCACAAGACACAAGCACACACAACATATGAAATGAGATAATTATGGAGCTGTTTGTGTAATGGCTGCCTCATTAAAAACCTTCTTAGGCAAAAACTCACACCTCGTGAGAAAAAAAGCCTAAGAAGGGAAAAAGAGTACAGCCCAGCTCCTAAGCCCTAAGGCATAAGTTCATACAGTCCATGAGTTCATACAGTCCATGAGTTCATTACAAGAATAAGAAACTAAGAAGCAACAAGCCAACAAGCCAACAACTAAGCTCGGCCACCACCACCACCTGCTATTTGTGTTCCTTCTGGGTCATCAAGGTACAAGTTCTCATGTTCAGCTTCAAGTTCCCTTGTCTCTTCCTCCACAGTATGCTGCAGGTGAGCATCAGCAAGCTCCCAGTCTTTTATGCAAGACAAAACCTCCACCATATCTGGAGCTAGGCGACGTCGGCGCTCTTCAATCACCCTGCCAGCAAGACTAAAGGTAGACTCTGAAGATATAGTAGAAGCTGGGACTGTCAAGACATCTTTAGCAAGTAGAGAAAGAATAGGATAAGTGAGCTTATGCTGATGCCACCAAGATAGGACATTGAAGTCCTCATCAAACTCAGTGATAGTATCACTATCTAAGTAAGATGCTAGCTCAGAAGTGGATGCAACAGTTGAGATAGAACTAGAACCTGGTCTCCTTCCCACAGTAGTGGTAGAAAACTCACCATCAAAGTCATCATCACCATAGATGTCATCCCAGGCCATTTTTTTCTTACCAGAACCAAGAGATGTTGGGTGTTGATTGGCACGCAGGCGTGCGTCACCAAATTTGGCTTCATACAACTGAAATATCTTGGAAAGTTTAGATCTAACTTCAAATGGAACATTGGAGTAATTTGTACCAGTTAAGCTAGCTAACCTGACAAGGAGTTTGTTAAAACCCCTCATCTTAGCCCTTGGATCTAAAATAAATGCAACAGCATATAGAATTGGAATATCCCTCCAATATTTCAAAAATTTATCTTTCATAGGAACAACAGCAGCCCTAAGAAGTCTATCATTTTCAAATGCATTTAGATGTCTGGCAATCCTCAGAATATGGTGTAGCATCAAAGTAGCAGTAGGGTAGTAAACACCAGACAATGCAACAGTGGATTCATAAAATAATTCTAGGAAAGAAAGCACTTTTTCAGCAATTGTCCAATGATCATCAGTGAGTAAAGGAGTGCCATCAGGATTCAAAGGATACTGAGTTTTGATAAAAACAGAAAAGCTGGACTTGTATGGTACTAGGTGTTTAAGCATTAAGTATGTGGAATTCCATCTAACATCCATGTCAACACCAAACTTACGAGGACGAATAGCCATACTCATACAGTAGCTTTTATATGCAGCTATTCGTTGATTTGAAGCATTTAAAAAGGTTATAGCAGTTCTAAAGTCATCAATATATGCTTTCAAATGTTGAAGACCAGCTTTAACAATTAGATTAATAACATGACATGAACATCTTTGATGCAAGAACATAGTGCACAAGTCATCATCATTAGGTATAAAAGCATCATCATCATCATCAGTCACAGCAGGAGCAGGCACACCAAGGTAACCAGACAAGAAAGGTCTCAGATATTTCATAGCAGTAATGTTTGATGAAGCATTATCTAAGGTGATTGCAAACACTTTATCAGTTAAAGCATATTCATCTATCACAGTAGCAACCATATTAGCAATACTAACACCACTATGTTTACCATCAATGAGCCTTAGACCAAGCAACCTTTTTTCTATTTCCCAGTGAGAATTCACAAAATGAGCAACTACACTTAAGTAGTCTTCCTTAGCCTTTCCAGCCCAAATATCAGAGGTTAGACAAACAGATGTAACATCAGATTTCAAAGTACCAATTAAGTTCAGCTTACGCTCATTATATAACTTAATCATGTCCCTAGCTGTGGTTTGCCTAGAAACATGCACAAATCTAGGGTTATGTGCACGAGTGATGTATTCCTGAAAAGCATCAGTGGAGCCATGCCATAGAGGCAGATCATCTCTAGCTATCAAACGACAAAGTTCACTCCTTGCAACAGAAGGAGAGTACTCCCAACGCTGCAAAGAACCATCGGGGTTGTACTTAAGCACGGATTGGGTTTGGCCAGAACGATCATGTGCCTTCTTAGCACTACAATTGTGTCTAAGCAAGTGACCAGTACCAGAAGAGGATCTAGCACTCAACGTTTCATGACAGTACTTGCATCGAGCAGCATACCTTACACGCTTACCATTTACCAGATTAGTTAGCTCGTCGAAATCGTTCCAAACTTTGGATCTCTTCCTTGAGCCACCGCCAGCAGAGGCAGTGGTAGATGCTGGCGGGCTCGTGGAGTCTGTAGCAGTACCAGTACCAGTGCCTGTTCTAGAGCCGTCGAAATCCTCGAGCTCGATAGGATCTTCATGAGTGACACCGACACCCATTAAGGCTTGTCTAGCATCCATCTCCTCATTGTGGTCCTCAAGCTGTCGCTCCTCCTCCTCTGCAGCCGGGTCAAGATCCATGGCCTTGACCTCGACCACGAGCACGAGGAGCTCGGCCGGCGCCTCGACCTCTCGCCGACGTCTCCGACTCCTCGACGACTACACGGCACCGGTGAATCCGATACCTACGAAGGGGAACACACCGGAAGGATTAGGGATAGGGGTAGGGATAGGGATAGGGGAGGTTAGGGCCTGAGGAACTCACCTTGTGCAGTCGGAGCACCGGAGACGACGAACGATGACCGGAATCCGAGGACCGAGGAGCACCGGAGGGGATTAGGGTTAGGGAGAGGACCGGGAGAGGAGAGGTAAGTATAGATGTCCAGTCCAAGCACGGCGCGCGAAGGACAGAGACGTTGATCCTTGCGTGGTCGGAGACTCGGAGCACCGGAGACGACGGCGGCGACCGGCGGGGGACCGTGGATCCGGGAGAAGCACGGCGCGTGGAGGACGGAGACGTTGATCCTTGCGTGGTCGGAGACTCCGAGCACCGAAGACGACGGCGGCGAGCAGCAGGGGACCGTGGATCCGGGAGAGCGGAGAGCCGCCAGCGCCCAGCGGGGAGGGGAGGGGATTAGGGTTCGGGCGGAGTGAGCGAGGCGAGGCAGCCGAATTTGCGAAATGTGGCGAGGGCGAGGCGAGGGCCGCGGGGCGGCGGCCGGTATATCCCAGATACCGGGCCGCCGCCGTGCCGCCCGTTGGAATGGGCCGGGCCGTGCTAAGCACTGTGGGCCGAATTTCTTGGCCCAGCCCGACACGGCTAACGGGCCGTGCTGGCCCGGGCACGTTTTCAGCCGGGCCGTGCCGGGTATGGGCCGGGCCAAATTCGTGCCGTGTTGCGGGCCGCCCGGTGGGCCCGGCCCATATGGACATCTATAGCTGCCAAGAATGCTTTTGGTAGCTTAGCTTGCAGTTTCCTGGCGCAACTGTTTTCTATATATATTTGAACCAAGCAGGCCCCTCCCCTCAACTTGTGTCTTGCTCCAGCAGTGAAACACATTCCTTCTGTCTCTGTCTGATTATCCCAGTGTATCCTGATTATGCTTCCCACAGCTCTTCCTCTCGCTCTCAGTTCCAAAGTCCCCGTGCTTCTGGTTCCTTGAACTACGATTCCACTTTTATTACCATGCCTATTTTCTTCACCTGTTCTTCTTTTTACCATTGAAGTTTATTTACCGCAATCGTTTTCGTGTGGATTTTAATGGGAGGGCAGTGATGGAAACAACGATGGCTCGCTCGCCGAACCGAGTATGGCATCTCAAGTGCATGCCTTGATGATCGTAATCGTATGTCTACTGAGCTCTCCATGCATGCTCAACACACCCTCAAACCCTCTTGTTGGTTTTGCGCGTTCTTCCTTTCCTCCTGTCGTTTTTAACCGTCTTTTGCGTAGAGAGCTGTCTTATGTAGATGCTAGTTGTATGTTTCAGTTGGAACTTTGGATCGTCATAGCCTCATAGGGCATGGAGTTGATTCTAGTGGCAAATTGTTGCTGTCAGTTGTCACTGTCGGATCGGACCTTTTCCCCCATTTCTTGGAGATGGACAGTTGTTAAAGGATTTTGCTCCTCCTGTTTTAATTTCTTTGCAAACTGCTCGTTCGCCACTCCCGCGTTCTTTCTGCTTTCGTATTTGAGTGGAGGAACTGCAATTGTTTTGGCGATCTCAGTTCAGATCACGCAGAGTTTTCTTTTAGTTTCCTAGCCAGGCAACCAAGCGGCGCTCTTGCTCCAGAGTCCAGCCAGAACCAACCAACAGTTCTTTCTTAGTTGTAAACTTGGAAAGTCGGCACCGGACAAAGTTAACCACATTGGAAAATCAAATTCTACTGGTACTTCAGTAGCATACGCTAGTAAGCTTCCTAGTTCATTTCTTGGCCCTCAAAATATAAGTCTTTTCTATTTGATATTGGATGTAAATTTGGCTCTTTATATGACGTACGGTAAAAAAATGACGGTATCAATTTCCATGTAAAAAATGAAATTTACACTGGGAAGATTTATATTTTGAGTACCAAGAAATTGAACTAGGAACTTTACTATTGTCAAATAAGGAATTGTAATCAAGGTGGTGCAGCCCTGGGCAGGATGAGCCAGCGTTGAGAAGAGTAGAGAAAGTTGGCGATGGTGACGAGCGGAATGAAATGAGAGAGAGGAGGAAGAAGAAGAAGGGCGCGGGTCCTTCTCAATAAAACGGGTGTCGGGTAATAGGGTTGAACAAAATATTCGTGCCTCATGAGCTTGTTCGATTTATGGTCAGTTTGGCTCAACTCGACTTTCATTTTAATTCTGTCACGAGCTAAGTAAACATCTCAGCTCGGTTTGTTAACAAGTCAGCTCGAGTCGAGCTCGAGCCAGCTCGTTAGCTCGATGCGCAATTATATATCATAAAAACAAACTCACACTTATGTTGGATAAACTAATAAGTGATGAAATTTGTTAATTCGATGTTAGATTGACGTGGTACGTGAAATGTGAAATTGTGAGTACCATTACTCTTTTCTAATATTAAATTAGTCTAGAATTAGATAATAATTGATTATATATATGTATATATATATATATTATTTTTGTTATGGCTCATGAGTTAAATGAGTCAAGCCGAGTCAAGTTGATTCTCCGGCTCGGTCCTTAATGAGTTGAGATAAGTCAGTTCGTTACCTTAACTAGCCAACTCGAGCGATTCGAGCTGTCTCGATATCCCATCTTTTTGCCATATCCCTATTGACTGGACTCTAGCATGGCGTGCCACCTACGTATAAATTGGGGGAAATTGTTTAAACATAGTGGTAATAACGTAAGGCCAACCGTAAAAATGATAATAAAAAAGATAATGTTCTCTATAATAATACATAGTTAAATTTCAGAATTTCCCACAGAGCGGAAGGGACTTCATGTCAATTGGGCCCATAGCTGGGGCAAGTGTTGCTGCCTAGCCCAACTGATGAAATAACCGGCAAGAAGCTTCTTGGGTTCTCAGCTTCTCGCTCGTGACAGCATCGCCATCGGCCCAGACTACTGCGCCAAGCTGAGCGCTGCGGGTGAGGGGTCGCGCGCGCCGCCGGCTACCAGGGCCGGCCGGCCGCCCCACCCTGCTATAGCTGTGGATCAGTGGATGCGCGTCCGCCCTTGGGTGTGTATACCCGCCGAACGCCATGGATCGGAGCGGGAAGAGGAGAAAGAGGAAGAAGCGCTTTGACGAAAGGGCCGCTGCCGGTGCGCCCTCGCCCTCCTCCGCCTCTTTCGACCTCCACTTTTTCCCCGTCCTCCTTGCCGCCGCCCGAACCACACGCCAATCTAGCAGCTCCTGCTCCCCGGCCGCGCTCGCTGCCCGCCTCCTGCGGCGTGTGCTCTCCCACTCGCCGCAGACGCTCTCCCCTCTCCCGGCCTCCCTCGTCGCGCTCCTCCCCCTCCTCCTCTCCTCCAGGTGTGTAGGACTACGTACGTCACAAACTCCGCTTCCGCCCGCCCTCAATTTGCAGGAAAGCCCTGCCCTGCGCCTTGCATACATGCCCTTCTGATACGACGTGTACTGCAATGTGGATTGCAGCTGCTCTTCTGTCGCCGCGCTAAGCTGCGAGGTGCTTGGCGCGGCAGCGCTGCGGTCCATTGAGGCCGGCGAGATGCTGGCGTCCGACAGTGGCATCGCCAGCGGCCTGGCGAGGACGCTGGGAAGTAGAAACCAGCGAGTCATTGAGGCTGCTTGTAATTCTATATTGGATCTCTCGGCGTCTTCAGTCGGTAGGGAGCGACTTGCAGGCTCACCTGTTCTGCCGAGGACATTGTAAGCATCCGCATCACGAACTCTTCGTTTGTTTTTGTACTGTACTTTAAAGCACGTTTTGCTAGCTGTTCGATATGATTTCTTCTCTCAACGTAGACACAAAATCCAGAGTAATTTGTGTGTGCTAGAACCTTGATTTTGTTTGTTCATGTACTAGTTATTTTTCGTACGGCAGTTTTGACTCTGCATTCTGCTACTAGACTAGACTCACTTTACCATGGTTTTTAAAGCAGTATGGCAAGACAAGTCATTGACTCATTGTGGACGCGAGGCAGGCGAGCAAGGGGCCTAGGCGTTGGATCGCCGCCTGGACGCCTAGGCGACGCCTTTAAAACAGTGTACTTGACTAATAATATTCCTTGCATTAACAAGAGTTACTTGAGCGATGTGTTAGAGGCTTAGAGCATCTCCAGATCTAAGTGTAGCAGCTCAACAGATATCCTATCCCTCTATTCTTTAGGGCATGTTCGGTTACACAGTGATCGGAGGGGATTTAATCTCCTCCTATTCAAATCCTATTTAATTTTGAATAGGAGGGGATTAAATCCCCTCCAATCCCCCTCAATCCCTTCGCAACCGAACAAGGCCTTAGGAGATCTACTAAATCCACTGCCATCTCTCCTGAATAAAGGAGAGACTTCTCCCTCTCCTAAATCAGGATGAGGTTTGGGCAATATGCTAGAGTAAAGGTCTCCCATAACCTAATGTCGTTTTTGGAGATCTCCTATAACTGGTTGTATGGGAGAAGAAATAGGAGATCTGGTGGAGATGCTTTTATACCTTAAGCTACCGACAACGAATTATACTAAGTGCATGCCATATGATAATCATAATTTGGTAAAGTTAGCCATTTCACCTGTAAGGCTGTAACTAGAAGCCAGGTATCACAAAAAAATTTTTTTATAATTGATGAAAGGGACACATTATGTTTGTACTTTCTGAATGTCTTCTATAGGTGAAAATGACTTCCTGTAGGCATCTATTTTGTCAGGTGGAATCTGTTTATGGATTTGCCCATAGCCGAAGCACCGAGTGCCCAGAAAGCTCTACAGAAGCAAATAAAATCATGTGTTTAATCATTGACACAGTGGTTCTCTTGGTGAATTCTTGTAAGATTGGCAATTTGCGGGATGTACAGCAGGAGCTGGCAAGGAATGTTCTGTCTTTGTTGTACAAAATCTGGAAGAAAACACAACCCTTAAGATCATCGACTGATTGCAACAAGTGGAAGAATAAACTTCAGAGTAAAGAATATGAGATATCCAAATCTATTTTCAGGCTTTCAACTGGTCTTGCCTTTCCAGCCTGGCCAGAGCCTGATGTGGTCAGGAAAAGTATTTTTGGCAAAACAGTGTCCGACTTTGAAACTTTTGTCCTAGCCTACTGGGAAAAGTTGCCCAATTTGTACAGGAGGAAACAAGCCACTAAAATGGATAGTCTTGTGTTCGTCGCACTGCATAATGCTTTTAATCTTGGGACAACACCTGATTCTATCATTGAATCATTATTGCAGGGTCTTGTTTCTTGCCCCGCTATCGCTTCTGATGAGCTTGACATAAATTCATTTCTCCATGAGGTTCATGATTCACTGGGCGATTCTGTAAAGTACAGGCAAGACATTAGAGTCATGAGAACACGAGATCCAGATGACCAAACCTCAAGGGGATGTGTGACAGAGGAGCATTTTTTCGATGATGGAACGGTCTTCACGGATGAAGATGCATTCATCGAAAAATGTAAGCACGCCTTCAAGAACGGTTATTCTATCGCCTTGCGTGGCATGGAGTTTCGGTCTGAGAAGGTTGCTGCTATAGCTTCTGCACTGGCTGATCTATTTGGGCAGCCTTCTGTAGGAGCCAACATATACTTCTCGCCCGCAGGATCTCAAGGCCTGGCCCGACACTACGACGATCACTGTGTACTTGTCTGGCAGCTACTCGGTAGCAAGAAATGGACGGTTTGGCCTAATCCGAAGCCACTGTTGCCTAGACTGTATGAACCTTTGGACCCTTTAGATGGCACTTTAGATGAGAGCAGTGGGAGAGTGGAGGTCTTACATGAAGGGGACATGATGTACATCCCCAGAGGTTATGTTCATGAGGCTCGCACTGATGTCAGTGGATCAGAGGTGAACGATTGCTCACTCCATTTGACCCTTGCTATTGAGGTCGAGGCACCCTTTGAGTAAGTATTCTCTGTATCGAAGTGGAGTTCTTGCTGTGCATGTCTGGAGCTTCTGCTTCTAAACATTACCTTTGCTGCAGGTGGGAAGGTTTTGCGCATATCGCCCTTCATTGCTGGGCAGAGAAGCAGCAGCTCAGAGGTTCCCAATCTGTCGAGTTCGAGGGGAAAGCAGGAGCTTCCTTATCCGCTATTGTGCTTCATGTGGCCATCAGGTTGCTCTCCGACAGTGAGCCTGTTTTCAGGAAGGCGTGCATGGTCGCAGCAAAGGCGTCGACGTCGTCCAGTTCCTGTACATCCACAACGACTCACCTGGAGGCTCTTCGAAGCAGCCAGAGGTCAACTTTCGACGAGATACTGAGGAAGATCGATCAGAGCTGCAGCATCAAGGAAGCGCTGGAGCGCATCGCGTCGGCGGTGAGAGAGAGAGACGACGGAGCCTTCCAGTGGATGAGCTGGCTCCGGCACCTGCCGCAGCAAGGAACCGCTGCAGGCTACATCATCGACTTCTGCAATGTCTTGGGAGCCCTGGAGGCGCTGGTGGAGGCGTTCGACTCTGACCCTGGCCAGACCCTGGATGGCCTCACGGCCTTCAAGTCAGGGTTTTGCCGGCGCGTCGCGTACGAGGACGCGTGCGAGGCCTTTGGGACTTTGCTCGAGATGTACAGGGTGGCTAGGACTCATTACATGAGGGGGATGCTGGCGTTGCACGGTGCAGGTGCAGTGGTGCACACGTGAGCTGAGGCTGAGCCGTGGAGAATTCGCCGTGACAGAGAAAGTTTTTTTGCTTTTCTGGTGGTGGTTGGGTGGCTAGGCTAGTCTTTTCTCCTAGCGAGGAAAACCTGACCTGTGAGTGCTGGACACTTGTACGATCGTGCCATGTATCGTTCGATGGCTGCTTTTGACTGCTGGTAAGATTATCCATTGGCATCGATCTGACTTGTTCGGCAATCAGTTTTCTATTCAGCAGCACTCTGGCTTGCCCCTTTCCAGCTCTGGACGGTTCTTGCGTCTTTCATGAGCATTTGCCAGTAAAGAAGTGGCTGGTTAGTAAAGAATTGCCAGTGGTGGTACTGGCTTGAAATCTCATCCCTGCTGAAGTCGCCACTTGTATATTGTATACAGAATTGCAGCAAAACAATTGGCCGTCTGCGTCTCCAGCACCTGCGCGCTCGCTCGGACTCGGGCACCATTACGCCAGCGAAGTAGACGACGTTTCTTGGCCGCTAATGTCGCCTCCAATCATTTTTGCATTACAAAATGGCGGTCAATTAATCCTACGCAGAACAAAGGCAACGAGGAGGCCGCTGATTGCCGCGCTCGGCGTTCCAAGCGCAGGAGGTGGCTGGCCAGTGTGCCCAAGGCGCGTCAAGGCTCCCGGGCCCCGGCGAAGGCGCGTCATGCCTGCCTGCCTGCCTCTGATGCTCGCAAAGGGCCAGCATTCTCTCGTCCACCCAACGACAGCGAGCCCTATCCCCTCAGCAAAAGCCAGATGCCTGTTGCCGTCGCGGCCACTGGATGCCAAGTACTTTTTATATACGCCGTCCGCGCCCACGACCCCCGAGACCCGCTTCCCCTCGTCGTCTCGCCTCGCGTCGTCTGCGCTCGCGGCTGACAGGTGAGGTGAGTGAGTCCGCCGGGAGCGAGCAAGAGCAATGCTCGGTGCCGCACTACTCTGTCAGCATTCTCTGGCCTCCCGCGTGCCGGCGTGCGTGGTTTTCGGCCTTTCGGGCGCTGCTGGTTGTGGTTGACGCGCCGGTTGCTTTGCTGAAGGTCTCGGCGGGAGAGGGGCGGCGGCCGGTCCGTGTCCGTCGACGGTTGGTTCGGGAATGGCGCAGGCGGTGGTGCCGGCGATGCAGTGCCGGGTCGGAGTGAAGGCAGCGGCGGGGAGGGTGTGGAGCGCCGGCAGGACTAGGACCGGCCGCGGCGGCGCCTCGCCGGGGTTCAAGGTCATGGCCGTCAGCATGGGCAGCACCGGGGTGGTGCCGCGCCTCGAGCAGCTGCTCAACATGGACACCACGCCCTACACCGACAAGGTCATCGCCGAGTACATCTGGTACGTGCCTAGTACGTAGCGCAGAGAATTCTTCCTTTTTTTTTTCCTTTTCCTCCCGCACGCACGCACACCACCTGAGGAACAGGGAGTACTAGGCCAAGACAACAAGGCCACAGAGAATTGCGACTTGGTTGCATAGTTCAGTGAGTGGGATGCCACTAAAACTTGTTAAGTTTTTATTTAGTCTAAAAGGCCATCACTTCTGAATCTTTGTGGGTGCTGATTCGTCTCTGCTTTCAAGTTCTTGCTCCCCACTTAGATGACACTGTGTGCACCAGGTACTTTTATGAGTAAACTGAAATATATATATATATATATATATACACACACTATGATGAGGATCACAACAACATTGTGTAGGGTCGGAGGATCTGGAATCGACATCAGAAGCAAATCAAGGGTGAGGATTCCACGTCACCACCACCACCGTCATCTGCATCTCATTTATTGGACAATTGGGCAGTTCCGAGGTCTTTGGGGGGGACGAATCAATGAGCACAGGGCACTCTTTTCCTATCTGCATGTCGCTTTTGCTTGACGGTATTCAAAATAAATCTTAATGCCTGCGTTTTTCAGACGATTTCGAAACCTGTGGAGGATCCCTCAGAACTACCAAAATGGAACTACGATGGATCTAGCACAGGACAAGCCCCGGGAGAAGACAGTGAAGTCATTCTATAGTAAGATCGTGATTACAATATACTACTATACATGTGTGTTCTTTTTTATATGCAAGCATTTTACTGTTGCATTTCTGACGTTTCTCTTTCTGTTTCCAGCCCCCAGGCTATCTTCAAGGACCCATTCCGAGGTGGCAACAACGTTTTGGTACTTCCCATCGCAACCGAGTCAGCCCTTTTGTGCCATTCCGCATAAGCTCGAATAAAAAGGCTAAAAGAATAGTTACTATTTAGAATGTTACTGCCTTTTCAAATAGTCCTTCAGGCTTGGAATATATATTTTGATCCTTTGTAATTTTCGCATATCACTGTTGGATTGAACACCACATTGTCACCTGAATGCATTGGCAAACTTGCTGAACTGTGCATAACAGCACGCTGATTGATATAATGCTTTTGCTTTTCAGGTTATCTGTGACACCTACACGCCACAGGGGGAACCCCTTCCAACTAACAAACGCCACAGGGCTGCGCAAATTTTCAGCGACCCAAAGGTCGCTGAACAAGTGCCATGGTAATTGTAACTTAATCGCATGCACCCTAGAAACTATAGTGCAAATCTCACTATTATTTTCTCATTGCCTTCACAAAATGAGTTGAAGGTTGAAACACTTGCCTGTGTCATTTTTCTTCCAGGTTTGGCATAGAGCAAGAGTACACTTTGCTCCAGAAAGATGTAAATTGGCCTCTTGGTTGGCCTGTTGGAGGCTTCCCTGGTCCCCAGGTATTATATTGGATAGGAGAAAGAACTGGGTTTACCATGCCATAATGATCTTATTTTATGAAACACAATGTCTTGTAGTAGTTTAGCGAGCACGATTTTGAAAAGGAAAAAAACATATTGTATCAAAATATGGCAGGGTCCATACTACTGTGCCGTAGGAGCCGACAAATCATTTGGCCGTGACATATCAGATGCTCACTACAAGGCATGCCTCTACGCTGGAATCAATATTAGTGGAACAAACGGGGAGGTCATGCCTGGTCAGGTATGCTTATGATATTTCTATATACATGTAATTTGTATTTTCTTTTTCGCAACCAGAGTGTTATAGCTAGCACCACCACTCCACCCTCATTTTCTCTTCTTGCAAAGGAAAATATATAATTGTTTATCTGGCAGAACTTCATAAACCGTATCTGTGCAGTGGGAGTACCAAGTTGGACCTAGTGTTGGTATTGAAGCAGGAGATCACATATGGATTTCGAGATACATTCTCGAGGTACCTCAGATAATAATTAAGGATTACCCATATCTTTTCGTTTTGTTTCTTTTCTTCTCCCTAATTATTACAGCATATTTTACAAGTCCAGCTGCTTATTATAGTAAGGCATTTATGATTGCACACAGCAACATATCATGATTGAATTAGGCCCTGTTCCAATCCCACGAGATAAACTTTAGCAGCCTTTTTAGCTACTTTTAGCCATTTGGTGATCTAAACAGAAGAGCTAATGGTGGTGTGATAAAATTTAGCACCTATTATCTCATAAGCTGCTCAAGGGGTGCTAAAAGGAGCTAAACGTGGGCTAGTGAACCCCATTTTTCACCTATACCTTCTAACCTCATTTTCTCTCTCCGCATTAGGGGCATGTGTGTCTTTTTATTCCAATATGCTAAACTTTACTAGAGTAGTTCAAACATCCTAAGGAGCTAAACTTTAGCACTTCAATTCATATGGCTAAAGTTTAGCAGGAAGCTAAAGTTTATCCTGTGAGATTGAAACAGGGTCTTAAGCATTTCAGAATAATTTTCTCCTGGTAAAAAAAATATATATTCCATTTTATCTGTATTGTTCAAAATGTCTGAATCCTGAAGCCCATGATTTCACCCTTTAGTTAATGCCAATTTTTACACCTCCATAAACACTTATAAATAAATATTACCCTGCTCACCTTTATCAGAGAATCACAGAGCAAGCTGGGGTTGTCCTTACCCTTGATCCAAAACCAATTCAGGTATGTCCACCAGGAAGTTGTTTCAAATCATTAGTGTAATAGAATTAAAGGGATATTAACATATTGTATTGGTGACAGGGTGACTGGAACGGAGCTGGCTGCCACACAAATTACAGGTTACAGTCTTTTATGCTAATAAAGCTTAATTTCCTATAGCACTTACTACAGTTTAGCACATGCTGACTGTTAAAAGGAAAAAGTTTGTCCTAGTATTCTGGAAAGGGAGTAGAAGTGAAGTATCAGTGTATCATTAATAAATTGCTTTCTAGTGTGAGTGGATCTAGATGAGTGTCCATTCGCTTCAATGCTAACTTTCGTTATTTAATTAATATTTTTCCCAACACATTTGACACACTGGGACTGACACACAGTCTGAATCCATCGTGAATGTAGCACAAAGACCATGCGCGAAGACGGCGGGTTTGAAGAGATCAAGAGAGCAATCCTGAACCTTTCTCTGCGCCATGATCTGCATATTAGTGCGTACGGAGAAGGAAATGAAAGAAGATTGACTGGGAAACATGAGACTGCGAGCATCGGAACGTTCTCATGGGTATGGATGGAGCACCTTTCATTATTTTCTTTCTGCGAGTCCACTGAGTGTTGTTTGTCTGTAAGTTTTACCGATGAAACATTTCCATTTACCAGGGTGTGGCAAACCGCGGCTGCTCTATCCGTGTGGGGCGAGATACCGAGGCAAAAGGGAAAGGTACATGTTCTTGCAGGGTTCCCTAAAACTGCTTACAGTTGGAACTCAGATAATCCCTCATTAGCGCAGGGCGTCAGTAATTTTCAAACTAAGGGCACCAATTTAAAAAACCCAATTTTCTACTTTGCATCCTGTGAGATGATTCTTGACGTAACTCTCTACTGTTAAAGCAAGTGCTTGACTGCCGCAAAATTCTAGGGAAAATGTGGAACCTATTTTTGTGCAGGTTTCATATTTTGTAATCCATTTTTAAGTATCCGTGGCCTGTGCCCACAGCCCACGACAAACACTAGAATGCAGGGGACGTTTGTAGTGAAAGAAGAGCATTCTTCAACACATCCTTTCTTTCAGATATTTAGAATTTGACGTGGCCCTTCTCACCCTTGTCTTCTCTGACAGGTTACCTGGAAGACCGTCGGCCGGCATCAAACATGGACCCGTACATTGTGACGGGGCTACTGGCGGAGACCACGATCCTCTGGCAGCCATCCCTCGAGGCGGAGGCTCTTGCCGCCAAGAAGCTGGCGCTGAAGGTATGAAGCAGCTGAAGGATGGTTCAGGCACCAATAAACCGGTCCGCGACAAGATTGATCTCGTGTTCATGGCGTGGGTCTTGCGACTCTCTGCTCGGCGGTGCCACTCTGTACAAAATCACGGCTGCCTTTGATTCATTGGATACGGTTGTTTGTTTGTTTGTTACTTTTTGCTTGGACACCCACCATGTTTGGAACTTTTTTGGGCTACGTTTGGGGGCTGAACGATGGTCAGTGGAAATTTTAATTCGTCGACTCTGGTTGGTTCTTGAGTTGTGAAATTCAGACTGGCAGATGGCACCAGCCACCGACATAGCTACCTCCCTTTTTTTTTCTAACGGTGCCTTTCATGGCCATCTTAACGACGATTTTGACGCGCGAGCGGCTGCCATTTTTGTGTGTGGTGTGCGTGTGGGGTGGATCAGCTTGCGGCTCGTACTCTCAGCACTATCTATCAGCGAGAAGCAATCAATCATGCAGGGCAGAGGCGGAGAGCAAGAGCGACAGAAGCAAGGCCTAGTTTATTTACAGAGACGGCCGGCAGCGGTGCTTGTACAATCCAACGGTAGAAACTACACAGCAAGTCGACAACACAAGGACAAGGCATAGACTGACGAACACAACCAGGAAAGGAGAAAAAAAAACGCCCTACGGTCTGGGGTGCCTGTGCTTCGGCTTCGTCGTCGGCGGAGAGCCAGCATGCATGGCCACGCCGCTGTAGTCCGCGCTGTAGATCAGCCCAGCCTCGGCGTCCGCGCCCTGACCCGCTGTCCACCGCAGCTTTGCCTTCTCCTCCACCTCCTCGGGCTGCTTCACCTCCATAGCTGCCGCTTCCTACAGGCCATATATGGAAGGATAATATACTGTGTCAACTTCTCTGTGTCTGCACATTGCTCAAGATGTCAGTCTAGCGGAGACTGAAGAAGTATGAACTGCTTCTCTATCTTGGTGATGGATGGATGGATGCATGGTCTATGAATGAAGTATGAACTGACCTCAGGTTGCTGCATCTGCTTGCTCTGGTGCTGGTAATAACGGTCTCCTGATGATGATGACAGCTGGCCAAGTTCTCGGCCTTTGCGACCAAGAAGGACCAGCTCTGCTGGATGCTTGCCGAGGGAAGACGACGGAGGAGAAGATGAAGAGGCGGCGGCACCTGCGCCAGCTGCAAGAGTGGCTAGAAGAAAAAGGCCTGGAACAAGTGCTGCACAGGATGGCTTCATCGTGCGTGCTGTGCTGCCGTCTTGGGGCCTTGGCCTATTGCCAACGAGGAAGAGCAGAGCAGAGCGGGCTCCCTCCCTCTCCACGGCTCTCTTGGGTATCATCCCATATAAATAAATAAATAAACAAGGGTACTACAAACTGGACCAATTGCAGAATAGTGTCTGGCTTCTCACACACTTACAAGCCCGCCCTTGACCTTTATTTATGAACAGTTGCTAAGAGGGCTGCTTGGTGAAAACGTGTGGTTACTTAAACGATATGATCAGGAATTCCGGATTAGTACCATACCATTTGCAAGACCATGGCAAGACCGGGGAGGTATTTGCATAACGAGCTTCAGTTTGTGGATCATTACGTCACATGTGATCGTTAGGAGTGTACAATTATTAGCCCCGGCCCTCCCTAGGGGCACGGGCAACGAACCCCCCAAGTTTGGCGATTTGCTGAATGCCTTTTTGAATGTTTTTGTTTCTTTCTATAGTACTATCTCTTTCTACGGGCTCTCCTGAATCTGACCAACTGAAGAGAGGACCCACCATCACCCAGGCAGGCAAGGCAATTAAGCAGCTCCATCGGTTGAGTGAACGGATCAATGTTGTCTGTCGTCTGCACTACCGTTAACTGGCCTGATGGGATGGGCAAAGGCCTCGCCGTGACACCCAACCCATGCCTCAGGGTTCTTTCGTGCTCGCCGTGACAACCTCCAAAGCTAGGGGGGCTTGCAGAATCGTTGTAACACTCGGCATGCACTTGGCAGCATGTGGTTTGAGGCATGTTTACCTTGAAGGAGTATTATATTATTGGTTCCTGATTAGATCCGTCTGGTACGTGTGTGTGTGCCTGCCTGCCAGAACCCGGGGCTCGAGACAAGGAGGTCAATCAAGCTCAGGGAGGTTTTCTTTCATACTCAGACGTACCTGTCCTGCTTGTCGTCTGTTGCTAATTAACATGAGTTGTTGGTCACGGAGACGTCAAGTTTTGTTATTATATATGGGTATCAGTGGTATGCATTCATGCATTGCGACCGACATGCATGCATTCATGCGTCCTGAAATAACAACCACGCCACCAGCAGCGCAGATAATTAAGCTTCGTATTCGTTCGTTGTCTCTTCTGTTTAGAAGCAAAGAAGTCTCGGACTGACCAACTGAGATGAGTTCACAACATAAAATCAGAGCGATCAACTGACCATAATGTTTGTCCTATGCCAACTGCCAGTGCATATATATATATATATATATATATATATATATATATATATATATATATATATATATATACACACACACGACAGCACTAAAATGCACCTGGGTGCATTCTCTATATTGAATGCACCCAGACGTAATATATAAATACACCCCGATCAAGCCTCATCGCGCCCTCTACCGTCCTGTTCTCGCGCCTCCCTGCCCCCCGCCGCCGCCGCGCGCCTCCCTGACCCCGCGCCACCCCTATACCCCGCAGCCACCGATCGCATCCCTGTCACCGCGCCGCCGCCGTCTCCTCCTTCCTCCGATCCTCTAACCCTAAATCCATGGCCCCACCGTCGCTGCCGCACCTTGAATCGCCTCGATGCTCCTCCCCTAATTCCTTGGCGATTGTTGTGGCTGGAGGTGTTGATCCGATATTGCCATCTCCGATTGCGACAACGGGAGCGGGTGTACGTGGCGGATCAGGTGATCCCTTGCATCACAAAACGTTGCTGACGCCACCGCCTTCAATTCCACCTGGATCGCTGGTCACTCCGGATGCAGCCCAGCTGTTCCATCCGGTAAGAAAAAAAACAATCAAAAATTGTTGCTCCACCGTGCGTGGTTTGTTGATTTTCTGTTGCATCGTTTGTTGCAAACTTGAGTCTCTGTTTTTACTCATTGATTACAATTGCATGGTGTGTTTGTGTTCCAGTTGCAACGTTTGTTGCTAGTTGATTGCAACTAGGTGTATACTCTAATTGCAAACTTGAGTCTCTGTTTTTACTCATTGATTACAGTTGCATGGTGTGTTTGTGCTCCAGTTGCAACGTTTGTTGCTTGTTGATTGCAACTAGGTGTATACTCTAATTGCAAACTTGAGTCTCTGTTTTTACTCATTGATTACAGTTGCATGGTGTGTTTGTGCTCCAGTTGCAACGTTTGTTGCTTGTTGATTGCAACTAGGTGTATACTCTAATTGCAAACTTGAGTCTCTGTTTTTACTAATTGATTACAGTTGCATGGTGTGTTTGTGTTCCAGTTGCAATGTTTTTTCCTAGTTGATTGCAACTAGGTGTATACTCTAATTGCAAACTTGAGTCTCTGTTTTTACTCACTGATTACAGTTGCATGGTGTGTTTGTGCTCGAGTTGCAACGTTTGTTGCTTGTCGATTGCAACTATGTATATACTCTAATTGCAAACTTGAGTCTCTGTTTTTACTCACTGATTACAGTTGCATGGTGTGTTTGTGCTCGAGTTGCAACGTTTGTTGCTTGTTGATTGCAACTATGTGTATCCTCTAATTGCAAAACTCATGATTGCGTGTTGTCCTGCAGGATGCAAACATACTTGATGTGTTTGTCCCCAGGGTGCATCAAACATTTGATACAAAAGAAGAAGCCTACCTCTTTTACCTTGACTATGCAAAATTGGCTGGTTTTAGTGTCAGGACAAAAAGGACTAGTAAAGAAACCAGACACTGGGTTTGCAACCGTGAGGGGTTTCTGAAGCCAGGTCAAGAGAATGAGGAGCCTATGACAAATAAGACATCGATGAGAATTGGTTGCCCTGCTTATGTGAAGGTGAAGGAGGACAAGAAGCGCAATATTTGGTATTTTCATCATGTTCAGGAAGCACACAATCACAAACTTGAACCCTCACCAAGGATGGTGAGATATATGCATTCTCATAAGCAGAGGGAGGCAGCGTTGGATGACCTGTTTGCAATCATGTCAAAGAGTGGTGTGCCAACACAGGCAGCAATGAATGTAATGTCAGAATTATTTGGAGGCCGTCAAAACTGGCCGTTCACAGAGAAAGATGTCCATAACAAGTAGGTCATAAAAAAAACTGACATCATATCTTTGTGCGATATATTGACAACAGCATCTTCATTTGTTTTTTCTTTTATGGTACAGGAAAGCTGAGCAAGCAAGGGAGGAGAGGGATGGTGACATGGATAAACTGTTCCAATTTTTCAGGGAGTGCAAAGAACACAATGAATACTTTTACTGGGATGTGGATTTTGAACCAAAAACAAATGTGCTTCGGAGCATTTTTTGGTGTCATGCAAGTCAGCGTGCAGAATACAAGGATTTTGGGGATGTAGTCACATTTGACACAACACACAAGACTAACAACAAGCATATGTTGTTGGCCATGTTTGTGGGTTGCAGCAATAATTTGAAAAATGTGTCCTTTGGCCAAGCACTTCTTCGGGATGAAACAATAGACACATTCAGATGGCTTTTTGAGACCTTTAAAAGTTGCATGGGTGGTCAGCAACCTTTTGTGATTCTTACAGGTACGCTTTGGCTACAAAAAAATGCTTGTCACATAATTACTGTTGTGTTGTTGCAACTGTATCTTTGAAGATGATTGCAATATTTTAAACTGCTTGATTGCAAACCTATTGGGGTTTTTTTTGCTGATTTTTATTTTTTGACAAACAGATGAAGATGCAGCGATGAAGGAAGCAATAAGGATTGTGTTTAACAAGACAACACCGAAATTGCCGATGGCACATAACCAGAACATGGGATTACGAGCTCGAGGAGCTGTACAAATTGCACAATGATAATAATCTAAAGGAGAAACTGCAGTCCCTGATAAACTATCCTCTGGGGCCCACACAATTTGAGGTGGAGTGGAATAAGCTGGTGGATGAATGTGGCATAAGAGAACACCCTGCAATTGTTGCATTGTGGCAGAAAAGGAAGAGATGGATAGCAACATATTTCAAAGGCATGTACTGTGGGCGAATGACTTCCACCCAGAGATCTGAGAGCCAAAACAGGGTTTTGAAAGATGGTTATGTTAACAATATGACAAGCCTGCATATATTTGCAAAGAGGGTGCTTGACTCGATTCAGCACACAGACCACATGGATGCTGGGGAGTCACACTACTCACAGGTATTTGCCCACACCCCTGAATTTTTTGGTCTGATTGTAAAAAAACTGTTAAACATAAATGATTCCAACTGCTGGTGTGGTGTGATTGCAACTACTGTATAATTCTACCCAAATATCTGTTAAAAAATGTAAACAAAATGATTGCAACTACTGTTGTGTTGTAATTGCAACTGCTGGTGTGGTGTGGATGCAAGCACTGAATAACTCTGGGGAATTTTGTTAAACAAATAATGATTACAACTGTTGTCTGGTGTAATTGCAACTGATGGTCTGGTGTGATTGCAACTTCTATATAACTATGCCCAAAAATTGGTTAAACAAACAATGATTACAACTGCTGTCTCGTGTAATTGCAACTGCTGTCTGATGTGATTGCAACTGCTGGTCTTGATGCAGACTGAAGTTGTCAGAGCCTGCAAATCAAGATTTGATGAGCAACTCAGCAGGGTGTACACCAGGGCTGTGTACAATGAATACAAGAGGGAATATATTAACAGCACAGCTTTTGTGATAGAGCCTGATCCGGGAGTGGAATGCGGTTACTTGGTGAAACATGAGAAAGGCGATGGGACATTTTGCTGGGCACAACACGCATTCAAGGTGGTGGCTGACAAAGCAGCAGGCGTGTATAAATGCGAATGCATGCAGTGGGAGCATACAGGTGAGATGAATTGCAACCTCGTTACATTAACAAAATTAAACATTGATGTTCCTGCATATTTACATCCAAATTGCAACAAAAAATGCAGGTCTGTTCTGCATGCACATAATAAAGGCATTCACCCACCTCCAAGTCCAAAACATACCTGAAAAGTACATTCTGAAGCGATATACACGTAATGCAAGATCTATGGTTCCGTGGGACCGGCACGATGTGAGTGTTGGTGGTTAAAATGAGACAGAGCAGTCAAGGTTGTCGAAGCTGCTGCCAAAGTTAATGCGACTGGGAAGAGCGGGAAGCAAATCTGATAGAGCATACACTGAAACTATCAGGCACATCGACATGATAACTCCTGGGATTGAGCTTCTACGAACAGCGGAGATTGGTCCGATTGGTCCGGACGAAGCAACAAATACTGAGTTGCAGCAAGATGCAGAAGGACGACGGAATATTGGTCCCATTGCACCAACACAACAAAGTTCTGACAACAATATAGAACCTGTTGTGATGCCAACTGGACCTAGACCACCACCGGAATCGGGCCTGAATCCAGATTCTGCAAACTGCCTCACTGATCTAAGATTGACTGAACCGCCAGTGTCGCGCACGAAGGGTAGGAAGTCTGCCAGTGGGGCTAAATGTGCTAAAAATAGTGTGGAACCTGCTAATCCATACAGCACATATAGTGGTGGTCAGGGCATAAGAGAGTGCCAAACCTGCCATGTTAGGGGGCACTATAGCACAACATGCCCTCAGAACCCAAACAGAAGCAGAGCGGCCGAGAACAAGGACAAAAAGAGAAGTGCGAAAACTGTAGGTTGGACTCCAAGAAAAAGAGGTCGCCCAACAATAAAAAAAGGACTAGATGGGAATCAAGATGAGGCACAGAGTGAGGGGGATGATACACAGCAATCTGGGTGCACTATGGCGGTGCAGGAGTCAGCAGCACACGCGGTGATTGCAAGAATTAGGAGGGCGACAACTTGCCATGTTAATTACCAGGACGAAAGTGATTAAGGATGACTATGAATCTGACTAAATCTCCAATGTAAAATTTCAATTTTATCTTATTTTATAACTCTGTGTAAGTTAAACTCAATAATGACTGTGTGACTGTTCGGAAAACAGTGGACACACATGACCAACCAATTGCAACATCGTAGTTGCGCTGATTGCAACTGTATGTATACACTGAATAATGCATGAATCTGTGTTATCTGTTTACGTCTCGACATATAATTAAAATATATCTTGTTTTATTATCATATAACAGTTGCTACTACTCATAAACAGGTTTGCAAAGTTTGCCATCATGCTGGTTACCAAAACTGGAACATCAAAATGAGTGGTCATGGTCAGTTGCAACTACGATTACAATTTCAGTTGCAACTGTAACATATACGCTGGTTGCAACTGCCTCATATGGAAGGGCTCCACCTCGCCGGTGGGTACAGAACACAAACATATACATTGGTTGCAACTGCAATGGCTGGGATTTTTCAAACAAAATTGGAAACTGCAGTTTAGAGTACGATAACAACTAGATGAATAGACCAGTTGCAAATGGAACCAGTGCGCTGGTTGCAACCTAAACAACATTACTGGATTGTTTCTGGAGATAACATAACACAACTGATTGTTTCTGACTACTGCATAACACAACAGATTGTTTTTGCATGAATCTAATTGTTCGACTGACTACTATCCCATTCAATTGGCAACGGACGACCACCAATTCTAAACTTATCAAGCGAACCAGGAATTTCAGCTTGGTTCAAAGGGTGGAAGATCTCGTAATGCAACAGCTCACATCTGTATATCGGGCCCTTGAACTGTAATGGCATAAAAACATCATAATGGTCAGTGACTATATTATGATGCACACATAGAAAACACACAAAAAAAGCACCAAAACAGATAGAAAATCAGTTGACAGCATGGCTAACCGGATTGATTTCCTTGGTCATTTTGTCCCCATCATAATATTCCATGTACTTCCATACAAAAAAAAGACAATCGCTTTGACCTGCTTGCTTTGGCACATCAATAAAAGGCCGCCTCCACTTGCTAACTCTGGGTAACTTGAGGTTGGAAACTTTCTGGAAGGCTGCATCAATGATTGGGATTTTGGCAAAGACAGCCTTGTGCCGTTCTTCCTGATTAGAACAATTCAGGAAGTAGTCGTTCGAGTCCAGCACATCAATACGCTTATGGATAAAATTGAAGCAATATACAAAATAGTGAGCACCATCTTTGATAGGGACAAAAACCTGGTGCAAGGAAGGAGTAGAAAACTAATTACTAAAAATGGAAAACATATATGAAAAAAGAAGTTGCAAGAAAAAAGTATAGACAGTTGCAAAGTATGTGTCCTGGTGATTGCAACTGTAAATGATGGAAAGTAAAAAATTGTAGGTATGAAAAAAGTGGGTTGGGGAAAAGGTCTGCTAACCAATTTTGCTCTTGACAAATCATAGTTTTCGCACTCAGACATCAGATTATTCCATACATATATGAATTCTTCCGTCTCAGATTTATCAGCGTTGAGTACTGCTTCACACGTTGATACATTGAACTGTATGTGTTTTCCAGTTTGGAGAATAAATAAAAAAGAGAAATGATAAATGATTAAATTAGTTTAAACACATAAATGCAAGACAGTATACAAAAAATACATGGTTTTGGAGAAGAAACTTACATAAAAACCAGTGGTCAGAAACACTCTGTATCCACAAGAATCAACCTTGTGTACAATATCATCATGTCGCATGCAGTGCACGAAAAAGTCTATGATTCCTGACTCACCAAGGGTGTCATTAGAAAAAGATGTTAAAATTTCCTCGCCAGTGAGTCCAACAAGAAGGCCAAACTCCAACAAAATTCTCCTGCATCAACAAAAAAAAGAAAAAACATATGGATTAGTGAGAAGAACAGGAGGATGTGCAACTGCTGGTGTGCTGTGATTGCAACTGTTGGTCTACTGTGATTGCAAAGTACTGAATAACTCTGGGAAATTCTGTTACACAAATATGATTGCAAACTACTGGTGCGGTATAATTGCAACTAGTGTGTTGTGATTGCATGTACTATATAACTCTGGGAAATTCTTTTAAATAAAAAAGATTGCAACTTCTGTTATGGTGTGATTGCAACCACGCATTAGGTGCGATTGCTACTGCTATATATAAGTAACTAACTGTTTAAGAAAAATAATTGCTACTTGGTTAGAATTGCAAAATAAAAAGTAAATAGCAGTTGCAACTTGGGAAAACAAAAAAAACCTTTTCAGCTCAGGATCAGATGCGATCTTCCGCCTAAGTGCAACAGCCTTGGCCAGGGGTATCTCAGGTCGATTACGAGGGATCTTGAACGGGGATATGTACTCCCTAGGCTTCTTCAGCACTCTATCACCTAGGCGCTTGAATATCATCCTTTGAAACTCACTGAAATCAGCCTGGCCTACTGAGACTTCGTCTTGAGAAAGTCGGATTGGTTGGGTCAAATTGTTGATATCATCATCAGACTCCGCCGGGAACTGGATATCATCAAATGATGAGCTGGGTCCTGCCTGGCCATCAATGCTCTTCTCCAAACTGTCAATCTCAGCTTTGGCCTCCTGACGAAGCATGTTCAACCTATCCTCGTACTGTTGGCGCTGCTCAGCATATTCTTTTGACATTTGTAACTGGAACATCTTCTTTAACTTGGCAGCGGGCATCGGCTTTTTCAAAGCTTTGATGTTGTCCTTCAGCTGTTTCTGGATTGCAACCTGTATTCTTTTCTCCTCCGCTTCAACCTTCTTCTCGGCATCAGCCTTCTTCTTCACAACTTCTTCAGCTGCAGCCTTTCTCTTAATCTCAGCTTCTTCGACTTCAGCCTTTCTCTTAATCTCAGCTTCTTCGGCCTCAGCCTTTCTCTTAATCTCAGCTTCTTCGGCCTCAGCCTTTCTCTTAATCTCAGCTTCTTCGGCCTCAGCCTTTCTCTTATCCTCAGCTTCTTCTTCCTTCTTCTTCTCAGCTTCTTCAGCTGCAGCCTTTCTCTTGATCTCAGCTACTTCGGCCTCAGCCTTTCTCTTATTCTCAGCTTCTTCTGCCTTCTTCTTATCAGCTTGTTCGGCTTCAGCCTTTCTCTTCTCAGCCTCCTCAGCTTCAGCATTCTTCATCTCAATCTCAGCCTTCTTCTTCTCAGCCTCTGCCTTCTGTGTGTTGGTAACTTGAATGGACCTATCGCTCCTCCTTGAGTAAGTTATATGATCCTGGTGCAGTTGAGTAGAATAGCCAAATTAACATATTTGTATTATGAAAGTGAATCATTTATATTATAAAAAAAGACACGAATTGCATGAACAGCCAAATTAACATATTTGTATTATGAAAGTGAATCATTTATATTATAAAAAAAGACACGAATTGCATGAACATACCTGGGCAATAGGATGCTGCATCCCAGTGTCCCTGCTCAGAGGCTCCTCTTCTGTCTCAGGTGCTCCCTGTTCAGAATATATGATTAATTGCAAGTTGGTATAGGCTATGATTACTACAATCAGTGGGGGCCGATTGCAACTATGGTCTGCTTTCACTTGGGTATCAGATGATCTTACCACAGGCCGTTGATCATTGCCAGGAGGGTTTGAGGAAACCTTCCTCTTGCGAACAGCAATTCGTCGTGCACGAGTCGGCTGGCTATTGGGAGGGGACTGTAATTGTAGAAAAAGGGAAAAAATCATAAAATTAATCAGAAAAAGGAGTTGATGGTAATAAAAAAACACAATAAACTAACCTCGCCATCAATGCTTGCAAAGTGCTCTGGGGAATATATCATTTGCAATATATCATCAAAACTTCGGACTGCCCCACGTAAATCAGGAGGTGCTGCCAGGGGGGAGAATAAAAAATATAAATGAAAAAAAGGGAATAATCAAGATGAGATAAAACATTTTTTAAGCATGGAAGACATATGTAGGCTTACTTCTATTCAAATTTCCCTCTTCCAGATCAATGTCATCACCACACGATGGGGTTCTCATCAAATCTAAGCTGTCATCAAGATCTCCACCACTGCAATCCAACTGTATTTCTTCACTATCAACTCCTCCAGATTGGTCTTCCGGTACATTTGAAGTAGTTCCTGATCGTCCATACAAATTTAAAAAAGTGATTGAAAGCACAAAGTGATGTATATGGGCAAAATTGCAACTTGTATGGTGGGTGGTTGCAACAATAATATTATACTGTATGCAATAAAAAATACCTGCTCCTGCTCTAGTGTCAATTGCAACAGGACTCCGTATAATTTCTTCACCATCACCTCCTCTAGATTGGTCCTCCGGTGCAATTGAACTAGTTCCTGCTCCTGCATACAAATTTAAAAAATGATTGTAAACACATATTGATGTGTCTGGGCAAATTGCAACTTGTATGGTGGGTGCTTGCAAACAATAATATTATGCTATATGCAACAAAAAATACCTGCTCCTGCTCTAGGGTCATTCTTCACCTTCCTCCTGCGCTCTTTGGCAGCTCGCTTCTCAACGATAGCGTCAGCGATAAGCTTCTGAATGCCAGTGTAGCACTCGTGGTGAGCTTTTGCCATAAGGTCGCGGGATATTGTTAAATACTCCGCAGCCTTCTGTGCGTACGACTGGGCTTCACTAGTGCTTTCATCAAACGCCTTCAAGATGTTCAGCGCATCTGACTTCCTACTCCTTCCAACTAAATCAGTAATGCTCTGACCAAAAGAAGATCTAAAGCTAGGGTACTGATAAAAGACTGGGGGTTGGATATTGAAGGAAGCATGACAGGCGGGATCATGGGATGTGCCAAGCACATCAGCAGATGTCCCAGTAGGTGCTGCTGCTACTGGGTTAGGTGCTGCTGTTGGATTAGGGACTGCTACTGGGGCAGGTGCTGGTACTGGAGCATGTAATATTGCTAGAGCACCAATGGGGACGCCGTAGCACGTGTCAGTGATACTTCTCAACTGAAAGTAAAAAAAACAATGATAAAATGATAAATGAATAACAAATTGCAACTATTGTGGAGTATCATCTGCAACTTACCCTGAGGTGTCCAAACTCAGTGGTCCCAGGAGGAACATCTCCCCTGAGATCCATATTTGCTATAGCATCAATCATCTTGGAGTCCAAAAAAGCACATCGAGGGATTGAAAAAGGACTTGTGTCTAATCCATGTTGCAGGTTGTCGACATAAAGCATCTACATGTTTTTAACATTAGGTAAAAGACACATGGGTATTTTAGGTTGAATTCATATAATGAAAAAAAGTAAACCAAATTGGCACAGGTGCAATAAGCCAGTTGAAATAGCCTCATACTAAAATTATTGCTACTTTATGAACAACATAAATTACAAAATACATGTGAATGTGTGAACTAAGTTATCATAAAAAAAATGCCCTCAAATTGCAACTTGTAACATATGACAGTTGTAACAGTAAACATAAAAAATTACTACTTGTGTAATTGGAAGAGTAAGTTGCAAGGGCAAAAATTGAATGTGTGTGTTGAGCTTACAGCTACAAAGATCCCGCATCCACTGATGGGTGCGTTAATGCCTTTCTCCGCAAAATCCTTTCTATAAAGACGAGCAGCTATGCTCAGCCTGTCTACTACAGCTTTGCACCAGTTCTTGTTGCCCATGTTCTGCATGTCCTGAGTGTACTTCACATCATCAATCCTGATGCGAGTGTCAGTATTGGAGAATAGAAGACACTGAAATGCTGCCATGAAAAAGGCTCTCAGGCCCAGCTCCCCATTGAGAGTCCTCTTCTGCAATCTATCAGTGATAACAGATATATTGATGCCAGATATGCGTCTATAAGATTTCCCACAAATTTGCTCCCCCAGCTCGTCCCGCAAGGCACGAGCATCTGCATCAGACATGGGGGGCGGATCACTGCCAACGTTTGGTAACTGCAACACACACCAAACACTGTGTTCGGTGATTTGAATCTCTTTCCCATCACCAATCTCTATTTTCATTGTTTCTGGGTTAAGCTTCCGCATCAGCCAGCTAAGCAACTTTCTCGACAATAAATGTGGCTTGAATCTAAGTAGGCCGCCAAACCCCTTAGCAACCACTTCACTTTTCAATTCATCAGATAGAGAATTCACAAGCTTTATAAATTTCCCAGGTGAGCATCGAATAGCTCGTGTCTTAGTTATACCCTTATTTTCATCTCCACCAACAATACCAACATTGTCATCACCAGACCCATCGCCACCAGGAACAAACTCTGTGTCTTTTTCATCATCACTTTCGGCGTCTTGTATAGGAGGGACTTTCAACCTTAATCTCTTCTTCCTTTCCTTTAATTCATTTTTATCTAATTGCTTCCTCTTGTTTTCAACACGGGAAGAGCGACGGACAGCATGAGCACCTTGCTGGCCTGATACATTCTGATCTTCATCCATTATAAAAAACACTGAAAAAATGGGAATGAAAAAAACATGAGGGCACAAACACATGGTACATATCTCATAACCAAAAATTGCTAATCAACAAACTAAAACACACAGTACAAAAATAGGAACAAAAAATAGTTGCAATACACACTAATGCTGCACACATACATTAGTACTGGGACAGAATTGCAACATGCGACATAAGCCAGCTGCAACAAGACTGCTAAAAAAATTACTACTGGGACAGTTGCAACAGGGAATTTAAACAAATAACTAGTTGTATACGAACACAGTTATAAAAGACAGGAATAATGTACGTGGGTTGAAAGTAAAAATTATACAGTTGCAACACACATTAGTACTGGGACAGAATTGCCACATGCGCCATAAGCCAGTTGCAACAAAACTGCTAAAACAATTACTACTGGGACAGTTGCAAAAGTGAATTTAAACAAATAACTAGTTGTATACGAGCACAGTTATAAAAAGACAGGAATAATGTATGTGGGTTGAAAGTAAAAATTATACAGTTGCAACTTATGTGATGGACCAGTTGCAACTTATGTGATGGACCAGTTGCAACAAAAGGTACACTGCAGTTACAAAAAAAGTGGAAACATCTGAGTATAGAACAGAAACTGCTTATTCAAAATGAAATGTATCCGCATAAAATACAACAATTAATAATTTCAATCAACGAATAATACTAGTTACAACACTTTGGGAAAAATGGGGTTTACCAGTCTATCACCGAAAATAACAAAACAAATCCAAAAAATGGGAACAGAGAAACGGCAGAGAGAGCGGATGCGCTTACACGGCGGGCGCGCGCGCAGACTACTCCGGCGCGGGCGACGTCTCCGGCGAGCAAACGATTCTGACGGGATCCGTTCGCGGAGGATCCGTTCGCGGAGAAGTGTGGAGGTGGCCGGAGCGGGAGCGCGCGGGATGGACGAAGACGGGAACGGGAGCGAGCGCACAACGGCTATGGCGAGGGCTACGTCGCCGGCGAAGAGAAATATTGAGCCGTTCGCGGAGAGCCTATGAAGTGGAAAAGGCACAGTCGGGGCGAGGAAGTGAAAACGCGCAATAGAGGAGGGGGAAGTCGTCGGTTCGGCTCTGTGGAGCGGTTGGATCGGACCATGTGCACCTGGGCGCGTAAGTTGGGCCTGGGTGCATTCTCTATAATGAATGCTGTAATATATATAAACAGTATATATATATATATACCAATCATGCACGCTAAGCTTAAATTAATTTCGGCGGTTCTGTGTGTGCATGCTAGTTTTCCTAACAACCAATTATCCACCGCTTGAACAATACTCCTCGTAGAAATACAAAACCATAAGTACACGATGCATGGGAAGCTAGAGAAGTCGGCCACACAGCGTGCTGCTGGTGTGTATGCAGATTCGCTTTTGTCTCATCCCGTGGACACACACATCGATCCCTGTTGCAAGGCTGCAGCACGTTTATTTATTTTCTCTCAAAATCAAGGGAAGGAAGCGGAGGTTGGGAAGGGAAGAAGAGATCGGAGGTAGGGGAAGGAGGGCAGAGAACTAGGGATGGATCCGGATATTTATTCGAATATCAATTTTTTGGTCTTATTTCTACGATTGTGAACAAATAACATATAGAATTTGATATGTAAATTTATATTCTTGTTTTTAGCATTGAGGCTATTAATCTTCACAAAAAATAAACATTAAATTCGTTCTAGATATTTTTAAATAATTGATATAAATTTCGGATGTCTATCCGAATACGGATTCGGATGTTTTTTCATATTTTTTGTTGTATGGAGAAAATAATGTACATAAAAAATTATACAAAAATTTATTTAAATACTTCATAATATTCTTCACAACATTGCCAAAAATTAGCTTTAAATTATATGTATACCTATGCTAAAATATTAGATTTGTGATACAATTCGGATGTTTTAGGAACATCCCTACAGAGAACCCTATTCCTTATCATAATTTTTTTGGCTAAGGGCGAGCGCGCGGTACGTGCGCCACTACATGCAAATCAACTTTGGAAGGTTATTAGGTTAATCATCCGACATATTCTGATTATAAAATCCCAATGTAAAAATTGAGCATTATTTATAATTCCTTGTGGCTAAAATATGGTATCAAGTCGGCAATTTTATAGAAACATATTTAGCCCCACACACACACACAGTAGCATATTGTAGTTCCAAAAGTACATCTATGATCAGTAGCAATCTACGGACACTTTTTCTGGTAGTTTTATAATAAATAAATAAATAAATAATATCGGGAAATATTTACCAGCGAGCAGATTCGCACACGTTTGCTCAAGGCAAGGCCTGCCGGCATTTGCGCCCAACGGCCCAAGTCCCAACTCCATCCAGTCTAGCTCTCGTGCGCCGAGGCCAGTTGGGCCTAGACGCTTGGGCCATGGCACATCCAGGACTGAACTGACGCCGCCGGCATGCCGCAGCTCACAACGCGCGTGGCGTGGCCCGAACCCACTCGCCCGTCTGCTCAGTTCGCGCGCGCCTCCCGCCGCTGCGTGCCGCCCGAGCCGGTGCAGGACGGCCGGTTCGGTTCTGCGCGCGTCCACCGAGGTCGTCCTCAGCGCATGGTGCGTTGCGTTGTGCCGTCGGCTTGGGCGCTCGTCACGTCACCTCACCTCACCTCACCTCAGCTCACGTCGCAGGGGCGGCATGCAGGCACTTGCAGATAAAAAAAGGTTGTGGGGGGAAGGAACGGGAACGGCTGCTAGCAGTAGCACTAGAGAGAGTGGATGTACTGCTGCTCCTGCGTCCAAGTGGGGATACAGTAGAAACGGCACGGGATGGGTACTAGTACTACTGGATGGGTGGGAAGGCGAGAGCGGGCGTGGCCGCGTGGGCAAACAAGTCAAAGGATGACTAGAGGTCTCTCTCTCTCTCTCTGACTCTCTCAGTGCGTGTTTGACCCACGCAGAGGCAATGAGGCAGACAAGGGGATCGCCGAAAGGGAGGCAGCCGCCCGCCCAAGTAGTATAACGTGGCGACGAGCGATGACCGTATCCTACAAAAAAAAAGGTAGCGTAGTTGAGTTGACATCATTGGTAACTATACTACGCGGTACAGCGCAGCGGACATACAACAATGCAACCACACTTTGGATCATTCTCCACCAATTCCGTGGCCGCCGTATCATATCGACCGGCGACGACGCTCACATGGGCCGTGGGGCTCGTGTCCAGGCCCCGTTGCGTGTCGACGTGTTCTCCTCCGTTTCCCTCCACCCAAATTCCTCGGGGGGTTGTTTTTTTTTTGTTCTCGTTCTTTCTTTATTATGTGATTTACTACCGGCAGTCTCACTCACTGTTCTTCTGGCAACGGTCTCGTGGGCCTGTACTGTACGTACGTACCTGCTGACCATCTGCTTTCACCCTACCCTCACTCACCAGATTCTGTACTGCTCCTCCTCCTCGGTCGTCACCGTTAGTTAATACGCGTATCCAATCCGCGATCGCGCTCCACAGGGCACAGGGACAGCAAGAGACATCCGGGTACAAGACAAGCGGATAGATTAGCTACAGATTTTGGTATTGATTATTGCGCTCCTGGGCACAGGAGATCATTGGGATCTCCTCTGCTCAGACACATTATTGGAGTTGTTGACTAGGTTTGCAAAATGCCGACTTTAATTAATTCAATCAACCAAAACGCTAGATTCTCGGTTCTGGCCGGCCGATCGATCCACTGTCATGGTCTCGTGGACTAGGGCTGGAAAATTAGCTCGAGGCTCGCGAGCCTCGAACGAGCCGAGCCGAGCCTCTTCTTCGAGCTCGTTTTTGCAGCGAGCCGAGCCGAGCTGGCTCGTTCCAGCTCGCGAGCCGGCTCGCGAGCCTTGCAAAAATGGTCAATTTATGGAATAATAATGAATATTAGATAATTTTATGAATAATAGCTCATTTTTTTAGTCTTTGATGATGAATATATTACAAGTTATAATTTAATTTACTCATAATGTAGCATGATGATTCTATATTTCAAATTTATATAATGTTAATTCACCAAATAATACAACGAAAAGTACCAAAATATGGCTCGCGAGCCGAGCCGAGCCGGCTCGCGAGCCAAGGTCGAGCCGAGCCGAGCCTATTTCACCAGCTCGTGGAATGGACGAGCCGAGCCAAACCGAGCTCGTTCAATCACCGAGCCGCACCGAGCCGAGCCGAGCCGAGCTCGGCTCGGCTCGTTTCCAGCCCTATCGTGGACGATGAAGCTAGCACAGTGTGCTCGCTCGCACTTGCGCGATCGACGACAGAACAGAACGAGACGGCCTCTACGTTTCTTCTTCTTCTTCTTCTTTTATCACCTGTATACACCAGGTGCCGATCGACGACCGCCCAGGTGCTACAGTACAGTACAGGTACAGGCGCGCGGAGCGTCCTGCCACTGCGTGCCCCCTGCGCATGCGGCATGCACAAGAAGACTACACGAGTCGACGTGTAGGGGTAGGGTCCCCCCAGCCCAGCCATCGATGAGAATTGAGAGTGCACTCGCGCGCGTCCGTGTGGTGTACGGTGTACCGGTACCCTACCAACAAACTTGTACCAGAAGCATAAAAAGAACTAGTACCTGCTGGCCCGCGCCGGGCGTGGAGATAAATAAGCAAGCCGGCGGCCTGTTTCATTCATCGACGTCGACCCCCCTGTCTCCCTAGCTCCTTGTCTCCATTTATGAGCCATGATGCTGCCTGCGTGGCGGTGGCATTGTGCGCGTCATCTGCCTGAAAGAGTGGGGGGTGGGCAGACACTCTCTCGAAGCTAGTCGTCAGTTGTTGGTCACTCGAGCCGACTGCCGAGCCTCTCTTGCTGACCAAATGGAACTAGATTTGCCGCATTTTTGGCTGATGTTTGCTCATCGTGGGTGGCCGCCTTCGCAAACCAAATGAACCTCGTCCGGTCTTGTGGGCGAAGAGAGAGAGAGAGAGAGATCTCAGGCAAGCCTTCACTCGCTCTATGCGTTGGTTGGCCCCCCTCCCCTGCTCACCAAACTTTCCATCCCCTCCGCACCTTTTCGCTCTGTACAAAGTGGCCTGGCCTGGCCTGGTCACTGGGTGTGGGCATTTCCTTCTCTCTCTCTCTCTCTCTCTCTATCGACGGGGGAGGAGGCTGAGGCAGACAGTGGCAGGGAGGCCCAGAGAATTGAAGATCCTTCAATGCGGTTTGGTGGCATCCACGCACTGGCCCTGACCTGGCCCCTAGCTAGCTCTGCTGCTGCCCTCTGCTCTGCACCTTGCCTCCCTCTCCTTCTCCACAGTGAGTGGACGGACCGACGGAGGCAGCGCAGGGCAGGGCAGCCATAGCATGGGCCGACCCGCCCCGCCCCGCGGCGCCCATGGCCGAGAGCACCCACCACCTACATAAAACCCTCCTATTTGCAGCGAGAACCTCAGCTACCCCTGCAGCTCCGAGCTTTTACTTTGACTCCACTCTACTCTACCGCTCCTCCAGCCTCCTGTTGTCTCCCACTGCAACAATCCGGCCGGCTAGCTACCTCCTCCTCCGCCGGATAGCTCGATCCCCACGCGCCTCCTCAGCTTGTTCGTTAAGCTTGCCGGCCGCCCGGCGCCCCGCGTCCCCATCCATCGATCGCCCGCCACCAGCCGCCGCCCCGCCGCCGCCCCTGTGCGCTGGGCCTGGCGGCGCGTCGGCGCCTGCCCGCAGCATGAGAAGCAGGCGGTGGTCCCGCGCCGCGGTGCTCGCGTGGCTAGTGCTGCTCGCGGCCGCCGCGTGCGTCGCCGACGAGTCGCGCGCGGTGCCCGCCGCCAGGAGCCGGACCGGGACCGGGACCGGGACCGCGGCTGTCAGTGTCAGGCAGCAGCAGCGGGGCGCGTTCGACGTCGTGGTCGCCGGTCTCGTCAGCATCGGGCTCGGCCGCCGGTGGCGCGCCGGCGGCGGCGACATGGTGGACGAGGACAAGCGCCGCGTGCCCACGGGGCCCAACCCGCTGCACAACCGATGAGCTAGCGGGCTAGCGCGCGCCGCGCGTGCCTTGCCTGCCTACTGCCTAGGCGCGTGCGGCCTAGCTAGCTACCTACCCTTATCGATCGACGATCGAGCTGCATGCGGCGGCCATCGCCGCTGCGCGTGCGACGCCCGGCGGGCTCGCCGGTGGTCAGGTCTCTCTCGCTCGCGCGCCCGCGCATGGCGAGGCGGAGGCGGAGGAGAAGAACGAGAAGGAGAAGTGAGGAGCGTGGTAGTATTTTTTTTTACCACTATTCCCTTCTGCTTCGCTTTCTTCTCTTTTCCCCTGCTAGTATTTGTTTTTTTTTCTCTCTCTCTCGTCTCTGCTTGTAGCTCTCTCTCTCTTTTTTACCCCGCTTGTATTGATTGGCTTGCCAAGCGAACAGCGAGCAGCTGTTCTGTTGATTGAAAGAGATAGATATATGAGTATAGTGCATCTTGTTTGAATTTGCTTGTATTTTGGATACACGTTACTGCCGATTCTGCATCTTGTTTCCGTATGACTATGCCGATGTAGAATTACAAAGTTTATTTCCATCTGATCTGCTACTGCATACATATATGAAAACAGTGAGAACTCTTATAGGATGCATATATGTATATATCTGCGCGAAAAGAGTCAAAACTCAGGCTACCAAAAACAAAAAAGCAAAAAACAAACGAGCTAGCCAAAATTGTGGATTGTGGTACACGGTATCGTGAGTACTGACACCGATCAAGAAAGGCAGGGACTGGACTGGAGTGAGGGGGAGTCGTCTCCAACAAGAGATCAACCGAAAAAAGCCATCTCCTTTTTTTTCCCCGGCCTTTCGAAAAAGTGCAGGCTGAAGTGGTGAACACACTGATCGACATCTCCGAAGCCACTTCATGCACTTCCAGGGTTTTTTTTACCAGCAATTTCACTGTTTGTGTGTTTGTTTGTTTCTCTTCCCTTTTCATTTGCTTGCTCGCATGATTCAAGTTTTTCAACCAGTTGCGTCCAACTTCCCTAGCTACTTTACTCCTGAAACTCAGGTCAGAACTCATTTCTGCATTGTTTCTGAATACGATGTATCGATCAGCTGTCCGTGATCGAGCATTCTATACTAGTAAAGAAGTCGGTGGAAAGGTCTCTCGCTTTTTTCTGATGTGCTCGGCGACGAATGAAAGATGTCCCGAACATATGGGAACGTGGAACTCCGAAAGAAAACAAACAAACAAAAGAAAACGGAATCCAGATATGAAAGAATTCTGGTGGCATCTAGATATGAAAGAATTCTGGTGTACGTTGAAGAGATTTGGTGGGGTGAGGAGGCCAGCATCAGCACAAGTGGGGAGGGCGAAACTAGTGCCTATTTGCGCGTAGGTGAGTGGTAGCTTCACTCACGTCACGTGCAGGGTGGAAAAGGAAGGGAAAACAAACCTAAAGTCAGCGAAGAATATGCATGCAATTCGTTACGAAAGGGACGTATGGTCGCCGAGAGAGAGACGCATATATATATATAGGGTGATCCAGCAACATTCTATTTGCATATATATATATATATATATATATATATATATATATATATATATATATATATATATATACTCGCTCCCTTTCGTTTTAGTTATCGCTGGATAGTGTAAAATTAAACTATCGAGCGACAACTAAAAAGAAACAGAGGGAGTACTACTTAAGACTATAGTGTGAACGCTCACGGAGCACGGTTCTGCCCCCCTCTCCCACACCCCGCGCCAAGGACAAGGGCGCCGATTTGGCAAAGTCCACCAAGATTTTCAAGACGGGCGCCAAATCTGAGGCTACCGTCGCGGCTGGGAAGGCGAAGAAACCGCCGCCGGCCAATTCGACCGCGGATGTCGGTGCCAAGCCGACCAAATCAGGCAAGAAGGCGCTGGTGCTTGCCAACGCCAAGGCAAAATCCAATGCGACCGTCGTCAGCAAGGAGGAGTCAACGACGGAGGTGGAGGTTGAGGAGGACGTGGTGTTGACCAAGCAGGCAGAGGAAGGCACCAACGACCTCATCTCTGAGTTCTAGGACCTGCCCAGTCGGCTGCATGAGACGCTGATGTCGGACCTGGCACGCCTCTCGTAGCACTCCAAGGCGTACCTGTCCGCGGTGAACGCCGGGATCGCCGACGGCATGCGCACGATCCTCGGCGGCGATGACCGCCTCCGCGGCATCAGTGGCGGTGCTGCTGCTGCCGCTCTTCATGCTCACCGCGCTGGTGCGGCGCATGGGCCCGTACCTGCCGCTCCTCCACCGCGCGCTGCTGCTGGCACAGGCGTACCTAAAAGGAAAATAGTCTCAACATTTCCTATAATCGATTTTGGTGTTTGACGACCATCACAAATCTTATGGACTAACCAGTTTATCTAGTTGATCATTTCACAGGTGCATAAGTTCATCTACAACTATTTGTCGGGGACCATAATTAGGGGTACCCTCAAGACGCCTAATTCTCAGCTGGTAACCCCCATCAGCATAAAGCTGCAGAGGCCTGATGGGTTTGATTAAGTCAGGGATCAGTCCATACGAGCGACTCGATCACGCCACGCCCGAGCCTAGCCTCGGGCAAGGGCAGCCGACCCTGAGGTGTTTCCGTCTCGCCCGAGGCCCCCTTTTTTACGGCAGACGCATCTCCGGCTCGCCCGAGGCCTTGCCTTCGTTGAGAAGCAACCCTGACTGAATCACCGCGCCGACCGACCAAGTCACTGGGGCATTTGACGCAAAGAGTGGGACTGCCGGGCGGCCAGGCTTGGCCAAAAGCGCCATAGGAAGCTCCGCTCGACCCAGGGCTCGGACTCGGGCTGAGGCCCCGGAAGACGGCGAACTCCGCTCCGCCCGACCCAGGGCTCGGACTCGGGCTGAGGCCCCGGAAGACGGCGAACTCCGCTCCGCCCGACCCAGGGCTCGGACTCGGGCTGAGGCCCCGGAAGACGGCGAACTCCGCTCCGCCCGACCCAGGGCTCGGACTCGGGCTAAGGCCCCGGAAGACGACGAACTCCGCCTCGCCCGACCCAGGGCTCGGACTCCGCCCTGGCCTCTGCCGAACGACCTCCGCCTCGCCCGACCCAGGAGCTCGGGCTCGGCCTCGGCCATGCAGGACAGACTCGACCTCGGCTTCGGAGGAGCCTCCACGTCGCTCGACCTAGGGCACGAGTCCGCCACGTCAACAGGGAGCGCCATCATCACCCTACCCCGAGCCGTCTCGGGCCGCAGGGAACAGGACCGACGTCCCATCTAGCTAGCTCCGCCAGATAGGCAATGATGGCACCCCGCTGGACCCATGACGACGGCGGCTCTCAGCTCTCTTACGAAAGCAGGAGGACGTCAGCAAGGGCCCAACCACTCCGACAGCTGTCCCTCCGCCAAGCTCCATTGCTTCTCCGACAGCCACGACGCCACACTAGCCGGGTGCCAAGATCTCTCCAGCTGCCACCTTGGCATGTACTTAGGGCACTAGCTCTCCCCCGCTAGACACGTAGCACCTTGCTACACCCCCATTTGTACACCTGGATCCTCTCCTTACGCCTATAAAAGGAAGGACCAGGGCCTTCTTAGAGGAGGTTGGCCTCGCGGGGACGAAGGGCAGGGGCAGGCGCTCTCTCGGGGCCGCTCGCTCCCCTCACCCGCGCGGACGCTTGTAACCCCCTACTGCAAGCGCACCCGACCTGGGCGCGGGACGAACACGAAGGCCACGGGATCTCCGGCTCCCTCACACCCGGCTCCGGCCACCTCGCTCTCGCTCTCTCCCCCCTTCGCGCTCGCCCACGCGCTCGACCCATCTAGGCTGGGGCACGCGGCACACTCACTCGTCGGCTCGGGGACCCCGCGGTCCCAAAACGCCGACAGTTGGCGCGCCAGGTAGGGGCCTGCTGCGTGTTGACGAGTAGTTTCCCGTCAAGCTCCAGATGGGCAGTCTCCAACGACCTCTTCAACCCGGGACGGTGCTCCGTCTCGGGAGCCTCGAGTTCATGTCTTTCGATGGCAGCTACGACATGATACTCCTTCCACCGCCGCGCGACAGCAACAATGGTGGCGGACAGCCCGCCCGCCGGCGGCGGAATCAACGACGTCTTTCCCGCGTGGGGGAAGGACAACTTTCGAGCTCGCCCCATCCTCTCCCTCGCCATCGAAGGAGGAGGCGGGGCAACCAGGGCCAAGCGGGAGGTTGCGCTCAGTCGGCTGTCGAGCAAATCGACATCCCCAGCGCCCCAACGGAGGACGCGTTGGGCATCACCCGCGCGTTTGAGGCGAAGGCGAGCGCTGTCCCCCCGCGACACGCCGACCCCGAGCAAGTGGACGACGCCAGCGCGCTCTCGGAAGGCCTGCAGGACGTCGCCCTCGCACCCAAGACGACAGCACGATCAGCCCCCGATGCGACTTCGTCGATCCTCGTCGACCAAAAGGTACCGGCTGATTCCCATCCTTTGTCATTTCGACTCGGCCTCAACCCGCCTAGCGACCTCGCTTTGGCGGGCGTTCACATTGAGGCGAATGCAACCTCTCTGGGGTTTCGTGTGCGGTCGCCTTGGGACCGATTGACGGACGTCTCGACCTACGGGCCCTCTGGGTCCGAGGAAGATGACGATCCCAGCATCTACTGGGATTTCTCTGGATCTGGCAACCCCAGTGCCATGCGGGATTTCATGACCGCATGCAACTACTGCCTCTCCGACTGTTCTGACGGCAGCCGCAGCCTTGACGACAAGGACTGCGGCCCGAGCCGCGAATGTTTCCACGTCGAGCTAGGGGATCCCTCCGGAGGCAGCTGTCTCGGCATGCCGGAGGATGGTGATCCCCCTAGGCCAGCGCCTCGCGCCGACATCCCGCGGGAGCTAGCTGTGGTCCCCGTTCCGGCGGGGGGTCACGACCCACAGCTCGAGCAAATCCGCGGGGCGCGGGCCGGGCTCGATGAGGGAGCAGGAGCGCTCGAGGCAATCCGCCGGGACGTCGGGCAGGTATGGGCGGGCCAGCCCCCGGCCGGAGAAATACGTCACCTGCCACAAGGTCTCCAGCACCGCATCGCTAACGATGCCAGGGACAGACCGCCACCCGCATCTGGCGGGACTGGTCAGGACCTGGCCGCCGCAGCGATGCTCCTCCGCGCGATGCCGGAGTCATCAACCACCGAGGGTCGGCGAATCCAGGGAGAGCTCAAGCATCTCCTGGAAGGCGCTGCGGCCCGGCGGGCCGAGAGCTCTGCCTCCCGAAGGCAGGGGTACCCCTCGGAACCTCACGCCGCGACTTCTCGACTTATGCGGGAAGCCTCGGTCTACACCGGGCGCACGCGCAACACCGCGCCGGCGGCCCCGGGCCACCTCGGCGACGAGCACCCTCATCGCGACCGTCGGGCCCGCCTCGACGAAAGGGTGCGCCGAGGTTATCACCCCAGGCGTGGGGGACGCTACGACAGCGGGGAGGATCGGAGTCCCTCGCCCGAACCACCCGGTCCGCAGGTCTTCAGCCGGGCCATCCGGCGGGCGCCGTTTCCGCCCCGATTCCGACCCCCGACTACCATCGCAAAGTACTCGGGGGAAACGAGACCGGAATTGTGGCTCGCGGACTACCGCCTGGCCTGTCAACTAGGTGGGACGGACGATGACAACCTCATCATCCGCAACCTCCCCCTGTTCCTCTCCGACACTGCTCGCGCTTGGTTGGAGCACCTGCCTCCGGGGCAGATTTCCAACTGGGAGGATCTGGTCCAAGCCTTCGCCGGCAACTTCCAGGGCACGTACGTGCGCTCCGAGAATTCCTGGGACCTCCGAAGCTGCCGGCAACAGCCGGGAGAGTCCCTTCGGGACTACATCCGGCGATTCTCGAAGCAGCGCACCGAGCTGCCCAACATCACCGACTCCGACGTCATCGGCGCATTCCTCGCCGGCACCACCTGCCGTGACTTGGTGAGCAAGTTGGGTCGCAAGACCCCCACCAGGGCGAGCGAGCTGATGGACATCGCCGCCAAGTTCGCCTCTGGTCAGGAGGCGGTCGAAGCCATCTTCCGAAAGGACAAGCAGCCCCAAGGCCGCCCGTCGGAAGATGCCCCCGAGGCGTCTACTCCGCTCGGCGCCAAGAAGAAAGGCAGGAGGAAGTCGCAAGCGAAACGCGACGCCGCCAGCACCGACCTTGTCGCCGCTGCCGAATACAAGAACCCTCGGAAGCCCCCCGGAGGCGCCAACCTCTTCGACAAGGCACTCAAGGAGACGTGCCCCTACCATCAGGGGCCCGTCAAGCACACCCTCGAGGAGTGCGTCATGCTTCGGCGCCACTTCCACCGGGCCGGGCCACCCGCGGAGGGTGGCAGGGCCCGCGACGACGACAAAAAGGAAGATCACCAAGCAGGAGAGTTCCCCGAGGTCCGCGACTGCTTCATGATCTACGGAGGGCATGCGGTGAATGCCTCGGCTCGGAACCGTAAGCAAGAGCATCGGGAGGTCTGCTCGGTGAAGGTGGCGGCGCCAGTCTACCTAGACTGGTCCGACAAGCCCATCATCTTCGACCAGGACGACCACCCCGACCACGTGCCGAGCCCGGGGAAGTACCCGCTCGTCGTCGATCCCATCATCGGCAACGTCAGGCTCACCAAGGTCCTGATGGATGGGGGCAGCTGCCTCAATATCATCTACGCCGAGACCCTCAGGCTCCTGCGCGTCGATCTGTCATCTGTCCGAGCGGGCGCTGCGCCCTTCCACGGGATCATCCCTGGGAAGCGCGTCCAGCCCCTCGGACAGCTCGACCTTCCTGTCTGCTTCGGAACACCCTCCAACTTCCGAAGGGAGACTTTGACGTTCGAGGTGGTCGGGTTCCGAGGAACCTACCACGCAGTGTTGGGAAGGCCATGCTACGCGAAGTTCATGGCCATCCCCAACTACACCTACCTGAAGCTCAAGATGCCGGGCCCCAACGGGGTCATCACCGTCGGCCCCACGTACAAACACGCGTTCGAATGCGATGTGGAGTGCGTGGAGTACGCCGAGGCCCTCGCCGAGTCCGAGGCCCTCATCGCCGACCTGGAAAACCTCTCCCGGGAGGTGCCAGACGTGAAGCGACATGCCGGCAACTTCGAGCCAGCGGAGACGGTTAAGGCCGTCCCTCTCGACCCCAGTGGAGACACCTCCAAGCAGGTCCGGATCGGTTCCGGGCTCGACCCCAAATAGGAAGCAGTGCTCGTCGACTTTCTCCGCGCGAACGCCGATGTCTTTGCGTGGAGTCCCTCGGACATGCCCGGCATACCGAGGGATGTCGCCGAGCACTCGCTGGATATTCGGGCCGGGGCCCGACCGGTCAAACAGCCTCTGCGCCGATTCGACGAGGAAAGGCGCAGGGTGATAGGTGAGGAGATCCACAAGCTGATGGCAGCAGGGTTCATAAAAGAGGTATTCCATCCCGAATGGCTTGCCAACCCTGTACTTGTGAGGAAGAAAGGGGGGAAGTGGCGGATGTGTGTAGACTACACTGGTCTCAACAAAGCATGTCCGAAGGTCCCCTACCCTCTACCTCGCATCGATCAAATCGTGGACTCCACTGCAGGGTGCGAAACCCTGTCTTTCCTTGATGCTTACTCAGGGTATCATCAAATCAAGATGAAAGAGTCCGACCAGCTCGCGACTTCTTTCATCACGCCCTTCGGCATGTACTGTTATGTCACCATGCCGTTCGGTTTGAGGAACGCGGGTGCAACGTACCAGCGGTGCATGAACCATGTGTTCGGCGAACACATCGGTCGCACGGTCGAGGCCTACGTCGATGACATCGTAGTCAAGACGAGGAAAGCCTCCGACCTTCTCTCCGACCTCGAACTGACATTCCGGTGTCTCAAGGCGAAGGGCGTCAAGCTCAATCCCGAGAAGTGCGTCTTCGGGGTGCCCCGAGGCATGCTTTTGGGATTCATCGTCTCCGAGCGGGGCATCGAAGCCAACCCGGAGAAGATCGCAGCCATCACAAACATGGGGCCCATCAAGGACTTAAAAGGCGTACAGAGGGTCATGGGATGTCTCGCGGCCTTGAGCCGTTTCATCTCGCGCCTCGGCGAAAGAGGCCTGCCCCTGTACCGTCTCTTAAGGAAGGCCGAGTGCTTCACCTGGACTCCCGAGGCCGAGGAAGCTCTCGGGAACCTGAAGGCGCTCCTCACCCAGGCGCCCGTCTTGGTACCCCCTGCTGATGGAGAAGCCCTCCTGGTCTACGTCGCCGCTACCACTCAGGTGGTCAGCGCCGCGATTGTGGTCGAAAGGCGGGAAGAGGGGCATGCCTTGCCCATTCAGAGGCCAGTTTACTTCGTCAGCGAGGTGCTATCCGAGACCAAAATCTGCTACCCACAAGTCCAGAAGCTGCTGTATGCAGTGATCCTGACGAGGCGAAAGCTGCGACATTACTTCGAGTCTCATCCGGTGACTGTGGTGTCATCCTTCCCCCTGGGGGAGATCATCCAGTGCCGAGAAGCCTCGGGACGGATCGCAAAGTGGGCGGTGGAAATCATGGGCGAGACAATCTCGTTCGCCCCTCGGAAGGCCATCAAGTCCCAGGTACTGGCGGACTTCGTAGCCGAATGGGTCGACACCCAGTTGCCGACGGCTCCGATCCAACCGGAGCTCTGGACCATGTTTTTCGACGGGTCGCTGATGAAGACGGGAGCCGGCGCGGGCCTGCTTTTCGTCTCGCCCCTCGGGAAACACCTGCGCTACGTGCTCCGCCTCCATTTCCCGGCGTCCAACAATGTGGCTGAGTACGAGGCTCTGATCAACGGATTGCGAATCGCCATCGAGCTAGGGGTCCGACGCCTCGATGCACGCGGCGACTTGCAGCTCGTCATCGACCAAGTCATGAAGAACTCCCACGGCCGCGACCCGAAGATGGAGGCCTACTGTGATGAGGTTCGACGCCTGGAAGACAAGTTCTACGGGCTCGAGCTTAACCACATCGCCCGGCGCTACAACGAGACTGCGGACGAGCTGGTAAAGATAGCCTCGGGGCGAACGACGGTTCCCCCGGACGTCTTCTCCCGGGATCTGCACCAACCCTCCGTCAAGATCGGCGACACGCCCGAGCCCGAGGTGCCCTCGGCCCCGTCCGAGGCAGCCTCGGCCCAGCCCGAACCATCCTCGGCTCAGCCCGAGGAACCCTCGGCCCCCGAGGGCGAAGCACTGCGCATCGAGGAGGAGCAGAGCGGGGTCACGCCGGAACAAGATTGGCAGACCCCGTACCTGCAATATCTCCGCCAAGAAGAACTGCCCCTCGACCGGGCAGAGGCTCGGCGGGTAGCGCGACGTGCCAAGTCGTTCGTCTTGCTGGGCGATGAGAAGGAGCTCTACCACCGTAGCCCCTCGGGCATCCTCCAGCGATGCATCTCCATCGCCGAGGGTCAGGAACTCCTGCAGGAAATACACTCGGGGGCTTGCGGCCATCATGCAGCACCTCGAACCCTCGTCGGGAACGCTTTCCGCCAAGGCTTCTATTGGCCGACGGCGGTGGCTGACGCCACTAGAATTGTCCGCGCCTGCGAAGGGTGCCAATTCTATGCGAAGCAGACCCACCTGCCCGCTCAGGCTCTGCAGACGATACCCATCACCTGGCCCTTCGCTGTGTGGGGTCTGGACCTCGTCGGCCCTCTGCAGAAGGCGCCCGGGGGCTACACGCACCTGCTGGTCGCCGTCGACAAATTCTCCAAGTGGATCGAGGTCCGACCCCTGAACAGCATCAGATCCGAGCAGGCGGTGGCGTTCTTCACCAACATCATCCATCGCTTCGGGGTCCCGAACTCCATCATCACCGACAACGGCACCCAGTTCACCGGCAAAAAATTCTTGGATTTTTGCGAGGATCACAACATCCGGGTAGACTGGGCCGCCGTAGCTCATCCCATGTCGAATGGGCAAGTAGAACGTGCCAATGGCATGATTCTACAAGGGCTCAAGCCTCGGATTTACAATGATCTCAACAAGTTCGGCAAGCGATGGATGAAGGAACTCCCCTCGGTGGTCTGGAGCCTGAGGACGACGCCGAGCCGAGCCACGGGCTTCACGCCGTTCTTCCTGGTCTACGGGGCCGAGGCCGTCTTGCCCACTGACCTGGAATACGGCTCCCCAAGGACGAGGGCCTACAACGAAGAAAGCAACCAAGCTAGCCGAAAAGACTCGCTGGACCAGCTGGACGAGGCTCGGGACAGGGCCTTACTACACTCGGCGCGGTACCAGCAGTCCCTGCGACGCTACCACGCCCGAGGGGTCCGACCCCGAGACCTTCAGGTGGGCGACCTGGTGCTTCGGCTGCGGCAAGACGCCCGAGGGAGGCACAAGCTCACGCCCCCCTGGGAGGGGCCGTTCGTCATCGCCAAAGTTCTGAAGCCCGGAACGTACAAGCTGGCCAACAGTCAGGGCGAGGTCTACGGCAACGCTTGGAACATCCAACAGCTACGTCGCTTCTACCCTTAAGATGTTTCCAAGTTGTTCATATACCTCACACCCACGCAAAGTTTAGTCAACAAGGAAGGGTCGGCCTCGCCTCGGCAAAGCCCGACCCTCCCTCGGGGGCTAAAAGGGGGGAAACCCCCTCTGCGTCAAAATTTTCCTCAAACAGAAAATCTCTTTTACCAGAATATCTTCCGTGCTTTTTGACTACTTCGAAAAGTGGGTCCTGGAAGCGACGGGGTACACGTAAGCAGTCAAGGCTGACCGAGCCGAGGGACTCCTACGCCCCCGGGATACGGATACCTCGCTCATCACCTTCTGCGATAAGTAACTCGCGTTCGGATAAGGTGACTCCGCGGATCGAACAAGTCCCTACGTTCGGAAGCCCTTCTGTCGAAGCGATTCTTCGAGTTTCCTCGACCAAGTCGGTGATAGGGCCTCATGGACGAGTAAAAGTGCGCGTAAGCGGCAAGGCCGACCGAGCCGAGGGACTCCTACGCCTCCGGGATACGGATACCTCACTCCTCACCTTCCGCGAGAAGCAACTTTCGCTCGCACTAACATCCCTGTTACCGACAAAAAGTCCAGATGCTCGAAACAAGAGGAAAAGAGACGCAGCTTTACAACACAGCAAGGGTGTGTGTTCTGGCCTCGACGGCCGCACAAAGCACACACTACAAGACAAGCTGATCCTGCAGGCTCGGGTCCCGACTCGGGAAGGGGGCAGCGACACCCTCGGCATCAACGACACCTTCGGCAAAGCCCGACCTGGCCTCGGACGGCGACATGGTCCGAGGGCCTCCGCTCCGAAGGACGGCGTCATCACCGCGCCCGGGCGATCGTTGTCAGGGACTTCTCCGGGAATCCGGCCCGAGCAGGCGGCTCGGACAACCACCTCCGGGGCCTCGGCCGACCACCTTCCGAGGGCACCAGCCCGGTCCGAAGCCTCGGCTGACCAACTCTGGCGTCGATCCTGCCGACGGACGGCTCGGCTAGGCTCCGGCCAACCAGGTTTCATTTCCGAACCAACTCCGCCTCTGCTCATACTGATATCGCTACCCCCGGCCTCGGCTCGTCGGAGAGCGGCCGAGGGGTCTCTTTAGCTAAGCTAGAGGAGCATCGGACAAAAGGGCCGACCGAGCCGAGGGACTCCTACGCCCCCGGGATACGGATACCTCACTCGTCACCTTGACACGGGGCGACTCATGCTTGGTAAAGCGGTTCAGACAATCAGCAGACGAGTCTTAGTGCTCGGAAATGAGGAAAAAACACGGCCCCGTGCCGTAATTACATACATGTTCATGCCCCGAAAGCCAAAATGAACAAAAAACCCGGCACTCGAAGTGCCATTACAAACGGAACTCTGGTTCCCCCTCCGCAGGTACGAACAACCCCACTCGATAGGGGTGGGCCTGCGGGGCAACAGAAGACCGACGAACGGCAGGTCGCCGCCCGCCCCGACAGCGGCGACGATGAAGACTTCTGCCCCGGGGGGCCGAACAACAGCAATGATGGCCTCAGGGCGGATGCTGCTGCTAGGAGGCCCCCGCCCTTGCCCAAAGTCAAGAGGCAAGGACGGGCAGAAAGCCGTAGAGTTGGAGGTCGGTCCATGGCCAACCTAGGCTGTCGCGCCGGCGGAAGAACCTCTTCCAGTTGCCGTGGCGGGAGGCGGCACCGGGAGCGGTTCCGAAACCGCTCGGCTCAGAGAGCCGGGCACGGTGCAGCTGTTAGCGCCACGGACGACTCCCGCCCTTCCCCCCGATCACTGAGGGAAGGAGCGGGCCACCGCCCGCGCAGGGGCCGACCCCAACTCGGCACACTCCCCTCCTCAGCCCTGGTGATGAAAATCCTTGAGGCTGAGGGAGGGGCAGAGGCCGCAGCCCGGCTCGCTTTCCCCCACCATCAAGCCGGAGGTCACCCTCTTGGGTGACCGCCGGCGGAGGGGTACAGTCGGGCTGCATGATGAAAATTCTTGAAGCCGAACGATGGCTGAAAGGTACCCACTCCCGCGGAGCGGTGTCCTCCGACGATGAGTCACGAAGACGGCGGTTTCCCCCATCCGGGGGCTTGAAAGGTGGAAAGACACGATGCATAAGGGAGGAAGAAGACATGGTCGCCTTACGAAAGGGGTCGCCCTCCTTTTAAAGGCAACTCTCCCTGCTTGCGCCCCCAACCGTCACGGGCTGAGTCTTCTCCAACACGCCTCCAAAGTCCTCCCCTGCGGCGCGGGGGCTGGGACCCGCCTGTCATACAGACCGGCTCCGAGCAGAAGAAGCCGAACCGCCGCGCGCGGCGCGTGCAACTACCCAGCGGTTACAAGTGACCCTCCACCTTTGCCCAGACCAACGGGCGAAAGGGGCGGGCAGCCATGCGGGCAGCATGCACTCGCGCCAAGTGGACGCGCCTCTCCGACTCCTGACAGGCCAGCACGGAGGCTCAAGCCCACGCGTCGCGCAACCGGCGCGCTGGATGCTGCATGTAAGCCACTATGCCACTTGCGCCACCACCGCACCTCCTCGGTTGCGGAACCAATACCGCGACCCGAGGCGGCCCAGCGCGCGGCCCAGCAGCGCCAGCCGGGCGCAGCGGTCAAACGCAGTCAAAAGTGGGCCGGCAGTAATGACAGTGGCAGGCGCGCGAGAGCAGCGGTCACGCCATCGGCCAAGCTCACGTCCCATCCGGAGGCAGCAAGAGAACCCCCTCTCTCACGGTGTGAAGACGACACGCCCGTGACCCGTTCCTCGAACGGCTCGCGTACGCAACGGCAGCCTTGCTGACCGCCCGCCCCGGCGCATTAACTCCACGGCTCGACGGGCAGCGCTTCTGGCGGAAGCAGCTGGCGACGTTTCGCCTTCGCCAAAACGGCCACACCAAAAAAGGTACGCCACGTCGTTCAATTTCGTATCCTTTTTTCCTTTTCCTTCTTTCTCTATCTCTTGCAACAGGGACCGGGAAAGGGGATACCCCCAAAGGGATCCTTCCCCGTGAAGGAACTAGGCTCCGAGCCTCCTTACTGATCAGGGGTTCGAAGGCTGGCCCCCCGAAGGGTTCAACAGCCGCCTCAGATCGCGTGGGCCCGACACCCACTACTGGTCAGGGGTTCGAAGGTCGGCCCCCGAAAGGTCCCACGACCGCCTCAGGCTACTCGGGCTCCGCGCCCCTTACTGATCAGGGGTTCGAAGGCTGGCCCCCCGAAGGGTTCACAGTCGCCTCAGACACCGAGCGAGGGATGACCAGGGGTACGTTCGATACATAACCAAGGCTCGGGCTGCGCTCCCGAGGTACCCTAGGACATTTCCGAGACCAGCGGGAACGACTCTGTAACGGAATCCCATCGGAGGGAGGCAACGAGCCCTCGGACCCCGTCGCCAGGGGACCGGGTCCGGCAGATCACCCGCAGGTACTTTTGGGCGTGCCTCCAGGCCCCTAGCCGACCCCCAACGAACGGGGCACGGACGTCCACTCGGATTACCCGATTGCAGCTCACCGGAGACACCATGTTCGGTGCCCATCGAGGGTAACATGGCGCTCTCCCCCCCTCCTCCTTGCGGAAAGGCGACGTAGGGGTGTATGTAAAAAAGCCGAGTCTGTCCCTGATCGTCCTCTCGCTCCGTGCGGAGGCTCGGGGGCTGCTCTCGCAAACCCGGCTCCGGCCGAACCGTTGACAGCGTCAACATACCAGCCCGAGAACTTGGGCCCCGACAGTGCACCCGGGCTACGGCCTGTACGCATGAGGGAACCGCCAGACCGGCCGAAGCATTACGCAAGGCATTAAGACCTCGAAGGAGTGAAACCACTCCTCCGAGGCCTCGGGGGCTACACCCGGCGGGTGCGCTCGCGCGCACCCACCGGAACAAAGAGCAACCGAGAAAGGCTGGTCCCCTTGCAAAAAAGTGCGACGAAAGCCTCCAAGCGAGTGTTAACACTCCCTTCGAGGCTCGGGGGCTACTGTCGGGGACCATAATTAGGGGTACCCTCAAGACGCCTAATTCTCAGCTGGTAACCCCCATCAGCATAAAGCTGCAGAGGCCTGATGGGTTTGATTAAGTCAGGGATCAGTCCATACGAGCGACTCGATCACGCCACGCCCGAGCCTAGCCTCGGGCAAGGGCAGCCGACCCTGAGGTGTTTCCGTCTCGCCCGAGGCCCCCTTTTTTACGGCAGACGCATCTCCGGCTCGCCCGAGGCCTTGCCTTCGTTGAGAAGCAACCCTGACTGAATCACCGCGCCGACCGACCAAGTCACTGGGGCATTTGACGCAAAGAGTGGGACTGCCGGGCGGCCAGGCTTGGCCAAAAGCGCCATAGGAAGCTCTGCCCGACCCAGGGCTCGGACTCGGGCTGAGGCCCCGGAAGACGGCGAACTCCGCTCCGCCCGACCCAGGGCTCGGACTCGGGCTGAGGCCCCGGAAGACGGCGAACTCCGCTCCGCCCGACCCAGGGCTCGGACTCGGGCTGAGGCCCCGGAAGACGGCGAACTCCGCTCCGCCCGACCCAGGGCTCGGACTCGGGCTAAGGCCCCAGAAGACGACGAACTCCGCCTCGCCCGACCCAGGGCTCGGACTCCGCCCTGGCCTCTGCCGAAAGACCTCCGCCTCACCCGACCCAGGAGCTCGGGCTCGGCCTCGGCCATGCAGGACAGACTCGACCTCGGCTTCGGAGGAGCCTCCACGTCGCTCGACCTAGGGCATGAGTCCGCCACGTCAACAGGGAGCGCCATCATCACCCTACCCCGAGCCGTCTCGGGCCGCAGGGAACAGGACCGACGTCCCATCTGGCTAGCTCCGCCAGATAGGCAATGATGGCACCCCGCTGGACCCATGACGACGGCGGCTCTCAGCTCTCTTACGAAAGCAGGAGGACGTCAGCAAGGGCCCAACCACTCCGACAGCTGTCCCTCCGCCAAGCTCCATTGCTTCTCCGACAGCCACGACGCCACACTAGCCGGGTGCCAAGATCTCTCCGGCTGCCACCTTGGCATGTACTTAGGGTACTAGCTCTCCCCCGCTAGACACGTAGCACCTTGCTACACCCCCATTTGTACACCTGGATCCTCTCCTTACGCCTATAAAAGGAAGGACCAGGGCCTTCTTAGAGGAGGTTGGCCTCGCGGGGACGAAGGGCAGGGGCAGGCGCTCTCTCGGGGCCGCTCGCTCCCCTCACCCGCGCGGACGCTTGTAACCCCCTACTGCAAGCGCACCCGACCTGGGCGCGGGACGAACACGAAGGCCGCGGGATCTCCGGCTCCCTCACGACCCGGCTCCGGCCACCTCGCTCTCGCTCTCTCCCCCCTTCGCGCTCACCCACGCGCTCGACCCATCTGGGCTGGGGCACGCGGCACACTCACTCATCGGCTCGGGGACCCCCCGGTCCCGAAACACCGACACTATTCTAAATCGACTGTCCGGAATATCATAGATTATTCCGGACAGAAGAAGCTTTTTGAAAAAACAGACTAAGCGTGGACCGTCCGGGCCCTTGCGACGGACCGTCCGCGACACTAGGGTGGACCTCGGACATAACCAATGCAAAAACACAAGTCTACACTACGGATCGTCCAATGGAAAAGCAAGCACCGTCCGAGACCATGCGCAGACCGTCCGGCCTTAGGCACAGACCGTCCGGCCTCAGACGCGGACCGTCCTGTCGGTGAAGAACCGAAAAACCCGAAGGTGACGGGTTCGGTAAAATGAATTATAGCGTCCTCGCGGACCGTCCGAGGTGCACGACCAGACCGTCCGCGACTGCCTTTATCTGACATCTGACGACGCATTAAATGCAAACTAGCAGTTGATATAGCCGTTACTGCTGACCGTTGCGTTTTCAGCCGTTGATGTGCAGGGGCGGACCGTCCGGACCAGGGGCGCGGACCGTCCGTGGTTGGCAGAAAAGGAGCAACGGCTAGGAAGTGGTTGTGGGCTATAAATACAACCCCAACCACCTCCATTCAAGACAACCAAGCATTCCAACCTTTCACATTCAATACAAGAGCTAGCAATTCATTCCAAGACACAATCAAAGCTTCCAATCTCTCCAAGTTCCATAATTGAGATAAGTGATCAATAGTGATTAGCGACTTGAGAGAGAGAGAGTGTGATCCGTGTGATATTTTCGCTCTTGTTGCTTGGCTTTTGCAATCATGCTTTCTTCCTTCCCATTCTTATTCTCAAGTGACTTGTAATCAAAGCAAGAGACACCAAGTGTGTGGTGGTCCTTCAAATGAAACTCGTGGTGCAAATGTGGTACAAAATTTTAATAAGAAGAAAAACCATCCATGCTGAAAGGGAATTAGGCTTACACCTAGTTCCTAAATAATTTTGGTGGTTGAATTGCCCAACACAAATATTGGACTAACTAGTTTGCTCTAGTACATAAGTTATACAGGTACAAAAGGTTCACACTTAGCCAATAAAAAGATCAAGTTTTGGATTCAACTAAGGAGCAATGAGGCAACCGAGGGCACCTCTGGCTGGAGGCACCGGACTGTCCGGTGTGCACCGGACAGTGTCCGGTGCGCCCAGAGGACTCCAACTCAAACTCTTCGCCCTCGGGAATTCTTGGAAGCCGGCGCGCTATAATTCACCGGACTGTCCGGTGTGCACCGGACATGTCCGGTGCTCCAAGGAAGCGCGGTCTCCGGAACTCGCCAGCCTCGGGTTTGCGCGGCAGCCGCTCCGCTAAAATTCACCGGACTGTCCGGTGTGCACCGGACTGTCCGGTGTGCCAGCGGAGCAACGGCTATTTCGGCGCCAACGGCTCCCTGCGGAGCATTTAATGCGCGTTCTGCGCGCGCAGTCGTCAGGCGTGCCCATACCGGCGCACCGGACAATGAATAGTTGTTGTCCGGTGTGCACCGGACATCTAGGCGGGCCCAGAAGTCAGAAGCTCCAACGGTCAGAATCCAACGGCAGTGATGACGTGGCAGGGGCACCGGACTGTCCGGTGCGCCATCGAACAGAAGCCTCCAGCCAACGGTCATGTTTGGTGGTTGGGGCTATAAATACCCCAACCACCCCACCATTCATTGCATCCAAGTTTTCAACTTCCAACCACTTACAAGAGCTAGGCATTCAATTCTAGACACACCAAAAGAGATCAAATCCTCTCCAATTCCACTCAAGCCTTTAGTGACTAGCGAGAGAGATTTGCCGTGTTCTTTTGAGCTCTTGCGCTTGGATCGCTTTCTTTCCTTCTCATTTGTTCTTGTGATCAAAACTCAATTGTAACCAAGGCAAGAGCCACCAATTGTGTGGTGGCCCTTGCGGGGAAGTTTTGTTCCCGTTTGATTGAGAAGAAGAAAAGCTCACTCGGTCCGAGGGACCGTTTGAGAGAAGGAAGGGTTGAAAGAGACCCGGCCTTTGTGGCCTCCTCAACGGGGAGTAGGTTTGCAAGAACCGAACCTCGGTAAAACAAATCCGCGTGTCACACTCTTCATTTGCTTGCGATTTGTTTTGCACCCTCTCTCGCGGACTCGTTTATATTTCTAACGCTAACCCAGCTTATAGTTGTGATTATTTTTGAGATTTTCAGTTTCGCCCTATTCACCCCCCTCTAGGCGACTTTCAATTGGTATCGGAGCCCGGTGCTTCATTAGAGCCTAACCGCTCGAAGTGATGTCGGGAGATCACACCAAGAGGGAGATGGAGACCGGCGATAACAAGCCCACTACAAGCCAAGGGAGCACTTCATCGGAAGAGTCTCGCACCAAGAGAAGGGAGAAGAAGAAGAACTCCTCCAAGCGGAAGGAAAAAAGATCTTCCTCTTCTCACCACAAGGAGAAGAAGGAAAAATCTTCTTCTCACAAGCCGCATCGGAGTGGGGACAAGCACAAGAGGATGAGGAAGGTGGTCTACTACGAGACCGACACTTCATCGACATCCACCTCCGGCTCCGACGCGGCATCCGTCACTTCTAAACGCCAAGAGCGTAAGAAGTATAGTAAGATTCCCCTACGCTACCCTCGCATTCCTAAACATACACCTTTACTTTCCGTCCCATTAGGCAAACCACCAACTTTTAATGGTGAAGATTATGCTATGTGGAGTAATTTAATGCGATTTCATCTAACCTCTCTCCACAAAAGTATATGGGATGTTGTTGAGTATGGTGTACAGGTACCATCTGTAGGGGATGAGGACTATGACACGGACGAAGTGGCCCAAATCGAGCACTTCAACTCCCAAGCCGCAACCATTCTCCTTGCCTCTCTAAGCAAGGAGGAATACAACAAAGTGCAAGGGTTGAAGAACGCAAAGGAGATTTGGGACCTACTCAAGACGGCGCACGAGGGTGATGAACTCACCAAGATCACCAAGCGGGAAACGATCGAGGGGGAGCTCGGTCGCTTTCGTCTTCGCCAAGGGGAGGAGCCACAAGACATGTACAATCGGCTCAAGACCTTGGTGAACCAAGTGCGCAACCTCGGGAGCAAAAAATAGGATGACCACGAGGTGGTTAAGGTTATTTTAAGAGCACTTATTTTCCTTAACCCCACTCAAGTTCAATTGATTCGTGGTAATCCTAGATATCCACTAATGACCCCCGAGGAAGTTATCGGGAATTTTGTAAGCTTTGAATGCATGATTAAGGGCTCGAAGAAGATCAACGAGCTTGACGAGCCTTCCACATCTGAGGCGCAACCGGTGGCCTTCAAGGCAACGGAGGAGAAGAAGGAGGAGTCTACACCAAGTAGACAACCAATTGACGCCTCCAAGCTCGACAACGAGGAGATGGCCCTAATCATCAAAAGCTTTCGGCAAATCCTCAAGCAACGGAAGGGGAAGGATTACAAATCCCGTTCCAAGAAGGTTTGCTACAAGTGTGGTAAGCCCGGTCATTTTATTGCAAAATGTCCTATGTCTAGTGACAGTGACAGGGGCGACGACAAGAAGGGAAAGATGTAGCATCCCAAAAATTCAAATCTTGAATTTTTCTCAAACTCGCTCTAAATTCAAAATGAATTTCAAATTTCATTTCAAAATGTTTGTTTGCGAGTTGATATCAACAAATAAAATATAGTGGTCTATATTTTCTCCAAAATCCTCCTCGAAATATCCTACAAATATTTCCCAGTGATCACCCTCAATTTGTTTCCAGAAATACCGCCCAGATATTTCCCGAGTAATCCCCTTCAAGTTCTTTCCAGAAATACTGCCCAAATATTCCACCGATATATCTCCAGGTATTTTCCTCTTGAGAAATACCTTCAGAATCATTTTTCAAGTCCCTACAAATATTTTCTTCATAACTTTCCTCATGCTCATACGTATACGTATGCCTCCAGTGTCATACGGTGAGCTCTACAAGCAAATCTCACTTATACAAGACAAATACATGCTAACCTCCCACTAATCATCTCATCCTCCCACTAATCCTCTCATCCCTCCCACTAATCCTCTCATCCCTCCCCCTAATCCCCCCACCATGGCTATAAATAGAGGGGCAAGGGCCTCCTCTCATCCCACCCCAAGCCATTTCATGGCAACTCTCTCCCCCCCCACACACACACCCACTCCATGTTCCACACAAGCACACACTAGCACAAGGATCGTTCGATCGTTCTTTGATCGTTCGTCCCCTGTTCTTAGTTTGTTCGTTCGTTCGTTCGTCCGATCGTTCGATCGTTCGTCCGATCGTTCATGGTTCGTTCGTCCGTTCGTCCGATCGTTCGATCGTTCGTCCGTTCGTTCGTCCAAATAATCTTTTTCCTACCGTTATGCTGCCGAAATTCCGATCGTTCGTTCGTTCGATCATTCGATCGTTCATCGTTCGTTCATAGTTCCTATTCATCGTTCATCGTTCGTTCATAGTCCCTATTCATCGTTCTTCCAGATAATCTTTGTCCTGCCGTTATGCTGCCGAAATTCCGATCGTTCGTTCGTCTGATCATTCGATCGTTCGTCCGTTCGTTCGTCCAAATAATCTTTTTCCTACCGTTATGCTGCCGAAATTCCGATCGTTCGTTCGTCCGATCATTCGATCATTCGTCCGTTCGTTCGTCCAAATAATCTTTTCCTGCCGTTATGCTGCCGAAATTCCAATCGTTCGTCCGTCCGATCATTCGATCGTTCGTCCGTTCGTTTATAGTTCCTATTCATCGTTCATCGTCCGTTCATACGCTATTCACTGTCACTATTCACCATTACTATTCACCGTTACTATTCACCGTTACTATTCACATTACTATTCACCGTTACTATTCACATACACTGTTCATCATCGTTACTATTTACCATTACTATTCATCATCGTTACTATTCATAGATGATATCTATAATTACTTTTCCATCGCCACTATTCATCGTTACTATTCATCGATTAGCCGATCACCCCAAATTTCAACTACTCATACATCATGCTGTCCAGTCCACCTAAGACCAGCCAGACCCATATTCCAGTCATACGAACTCCGGTGACTGTGATTTTCCTTCCAGTAGGGAACTTCCCATCTGGTCACCCATCCCAGGTTTCTCCGAGTTGAGCACGCTTAACTTTGAGATTCCTTCGAACCAGGCTCCCAAACTCAGATTCCAATAATTCTCATTTCTAAATTTTTATCAAACTATTCCCTATCCAGCCATGTCACCCCTTAAGCATGGTTCATGTTCAGAAAACTCCCAAAATACTCTTGTCCCATATTCTGCCTATAACTCTCATGTTCATACCAAGTCAGACGATTCATTCGTCACTATTCTCACCAACAGTGAACTTCACTGTGCTACACCACCTACACTCAGCTATAAATACACCCAGCTACCCTCTCCCTCTCCACAAACACTCAACACCCTCAGCCAAAGCAAACACCCCACCCACTCAGTTACTCCGCTCTGCCGGCTACACGCATAGTGTCGCTTTGCCTCCAGTCCACCCTCCTCGTAAGCACCTCCGCTCCACCACCAGTAATATCACAACACCACATGACATAGATTCTACTCAAGACTCTACCCATCCATATATCGCTTTTCTGACCACTATACTAAATATTTGTTGGTATACTTGCTGGTTTGTATGTTTGCTTGTTCATGTTGCATAGTTATCGGAGCGTTCGTGCCATCTCGTGGAGGCCAGATCTTTAAGTCTACGCTAGGCGGTGGAGCCAGAAGCCAGTTCCGCGAGCTCTCCTTCCCCCTTCGCCGAATAAGCACGGCAAGCTCACTGGATCCCTTTGATGCATAAATTACCTATGTTTTACAATCACAACCCTCAGCCTGTTACTTTATGCATAATATGATTTTGAGACAAGTTATTATGGCCACCCAGCCGCTTGCCGCAATCAATCCCTGATATATTTGTTACAAATGATTTGAGGAAAGGTGTGAGTTTCCAAAAGAAAATGCTTTTCAAAATGTGTTTGATGAAGGGTTTTCACCCTTATCACCTTTGAGTAGGGATGATCAGGGACTCCCTGGTTTAGGGGAGGGCCTAAGGTGTTGGCTCAGCTGGTTTAGGCGTGAGCAGAAGGATTGTCCCCTCATATAAGGACCGGTTTGTCATCTTCACTACCTGTACTCTTTAATAGTACAACCACTCGAGACTGTGTGGGCAGTCACTCAATCTGAACTCGTACGGTCCAACCCCAGGGTTATGAAGGCTGGGGAGCACCGGGAGGATAAGGAGGGGGAAAGTTTTGTCCGGTTTGGACATGGTGGTGGCCTGACTCCTTCCGGATAACCGTTAAGGTTAGGACGTGCGGGGAAAGAAAGAGATTCGGATTTGGATCTCATTGATCATGAGATCGCAGAGCCGGACTAGTGGGTAAAGTGTACACCTCTGCGCAGAGTTTGAAAACCTATTCGAATAGTCTGTGTCCACAGGAATGGACGAGTCTGGTATGGTATGGCAATTAATGTTTTGTTTTCCAAAAAAAGAGATGGTTTCGAGAAAAGTGGTTTTTAAAAAGGTTCGGCGGTTGAGCCGTGAGCTATGGTGGACGGGAAGTCCAGTAGCGGTTTTTAAAAAGGAAAAACCAGTGGGAAACTGCTGAGATGCCTGGATGGTTTAGTCCAGGGGATTTTGTTATAATACTGAAAAACTTCCTGCTCCTTTTGGAGAGGATGCGCTTTGCAAAAATACAAAATGTTTTTCAAAACAACTCTGCATTAAATATTGCTGTTTCTGCAAAATATCCTGAGCTCCACATATTCCATGCATTATATCTGATTTCCCCATTCCGCGGGTGAAGGTGGGCTGCTGAGTACGTTTGTACTCACCCTTGCTTATTTGTTGTTTTTTTCAGAAAAAGGAGATCAGGTAAGAGTTACAACTGTTCCCAACCTTGCCTGTGGCTGTTGGACCGCTGATTTGCTTCGCTGCGTATATCGGGCTGCTGCAGCCCCACTCTGATGATATGTCCCGAGTTGTGGACCAACTCTTAAAGTTGTTCGCCACCTTTGTAGGTTTGTCTTGTTTGAGCAGATTTGGTATCATCTGATGTATAAATGTGTTTACTAGCCTCCTGGGACTAGTAATTGTATCACATTTGAGTCCCAGAGGATTGGGGACGCTTCAGGTGGTATCAGAGCTGTTAGGTTGGCCGCAGGACGTAACCCTTAGCCTGATCAAAAGTTTTTGAGTCAAAACTATTTTCTTAAAAAAATTCTTGCTCTCATCCCTTCATTTCAAAAATGTTTTCCCCCTTTCCTTCTCTCAGAAGTCAGATGGAGGTTTAGTGCCAAACCAGCTTCTGCCAGAATGAAGATGGTTTCCCCAAGTTGCTGAGAGCATGCACAGTCCGCCTCGGAATCAGGAGCCAGCCAGAGTATGATGGTTGTGAATTTGTCGAGCATGGCACAGAGAAGTGTGTCGTGACTGTATACATTGGATCCAGTCCGCACCATGTGGAATGGAGTGTCACTGCTGCTGGGCACAGATTCAAAGACACCTGCCAAGTCGTCGCTCGCAAGGCATTGAGGGCTCTGTGTCAGATCTATGAAGAAGAAGTGGCCGACACCCCGCTCAGATTCTTTCCGCCCTTTCAGAGAGACCGTCCAGTTTGGATGGCCAGGATGCGTGCATTGGAAGAGCAGCAGCTGCTTGAGGACGACCCCACAGTCGTGTACCTCACTGCATACCTGCTCACCCTGGATGCCCAGTATGATTTCTTGGCCCGGCACCACCGTCAGATGATTGCCCGAGCAGAAGATGCAGAGAAGCGCAACCGTCAGCTCCATGTGGATCTCACCACAGCTCAAGCCCGTGTAGCTGCCTTAGAAAGTCGTGAAGTCATTGCTGTTGAAGCCCTGAAGCAAGCCAAGGATGAGCATGTCCAGAAGCTGATGGAGGCCTACTTGGTAACCCATAACCAACGTAGAGCCCTGCGGATCCAAGAGCCCGCTCCATCCAACCCAGTTCAACCCAGGAGAGCTGAAGATCCCCAGATTCTTCAAGGTCACCCGGTCTCTATCAGAGGAGAGAAGAAGGCTTGGGAACTCCCGGAAGGAACCATAGTCTTGGAAGGAATTCCAGTCTCCCCTAAGGCTATGGATAAACAAGAGCACCCTGAATCCTCCCAAGATCCCCTGCCAGAGTTGTTTGAGCCCCTCACCATGAAGAAGATTCCAGCACCGTCCCTTGAGGTCAAGGAAGAAGCTGCAAGCACCCCGCCAGCACCGCCGCCCTTAGAGGAGCTACAAGAGCCAGTCCAGCTTGAAGAAGAGTTCGACCACGTCTTGCCATCTTAGTCGCCACCAGAAGAAGTTATCAACATCAGCTCCCTGTTGACCCATCCAGGAGATATCTCAGATTGAAGTTGTGCGTCAGCCTTGCCAGAAGAGAAGCTGCCAGATCTGAGTTAGTTATACCCAGTCCTCTGCGTGCATTAGGTAGTGAAGTTTTTCTTCACTTTGGCTAGAGCCCTGCATGTATGAGAGGTAATCGTGTAGTCCCGTGCCTTGAAAAACTCTATTTGTGTGGCCCCCTAGGGCATTTCAAAATGAATTTCGCTTGATGTTTTCTCCCCTTTTGAGTGCATATGTGATGCTTTAACGTTAGTGCTCATAAGTTGCATTTAGCATAGTTCTCAATTCAGGAGCCAAGCAATAGTAGTTATGCTTAGCCCCCGAATCTGAGTAGCCCGTGCTTTGGAAAAACTCTATTCTTCCCTTATTCAAAACATTTGATTTGTTTGTGCTTATCATTGCTGAGCTAGTGGGTTTTCTTTTCGTTTTTCTTAAAAAGGTTTTCTCTAAAAACATAGATCACAAATTAGAGCTAATCCTTACCTTATGCTTCCATTCTCATCTTAACCCATCTGAAGAAAAAAGTGCCTTACCCAAGAAGACACCGGGAAGCTCACCCTTGAAGCCTGTAACAAGCTACAGAAGAAACTAGTCCAGCCACTCAGTCAAAAGGACCGACCGTGAGAATCAAAGCACTGCCCCTGAGTCAAAGTAAACAGGAAAAGAGGACAGAAGGAGTTATTACCATACAGAGAGGCAAAGATTCTTGGAACCAGAGACCACAAACATCAGGGTCATTGACCCCACCACTGACCCGTGCCCCTCGCACGCGTGCCCGCCTCCATGCGCACTACCACCGCCACCCACCGCCCCCCTTTGCAGCGCACTACCGCCGCCCACGCCACCTTTGCAGCGCACCCACCGCCACCATCATCGCCGGCAACACCAGACCCCCCCTCCCCTTGTCGCACCCGCTGCCGCGTAGCACCTACTCCATCACCACCACTCTGCAACCGGACACCCCCGCTCGCCTATAAATCCCCCCCAGCTCCCTCAACTCCCATCCCAAGCAAAGCACACACACCAGATAAACTACCCTCTGCCAAATCGCAAGCAACTCCATTTTCCACTCCCTTGCCCCTAAGATCACAATGCTTGGTAATTCTTGGGTTGAAGACTGTTGTATATGGTTCAACATCTTTGGTTTCCTCCTCTGTATGATGGTAATACTCTTTGATAGAATCCTCCAGTGGGAAGAGCAAAGAGAAAGAAAGGAGCAGTGAAAAGAGAAAAAAAGATAGCGAAGAGAAGATAAGAAGAAGGTTCTCCCAAAATCAACCCTGTGTCAGTCATCTCTCCGCAGCCTGCTCAAGTAGCAACAACAGAAGAAGGCCCCGTAACACCCTTGTTATGAGGTACTTCAAGGAGTTCAAATCCCCAAGATTCAAGAGTTCTACCCTCATTCTTTTTAAGTGGGGTAGTGTTCCCGTAATAAAGTTCCTGCTATGGAGAAAAAGAAGAAGGCCTGTAGCAAGCTTGTGGAGGACCAGATCATCGAAGGATATGAGTTTCTGGATGAGAAGTGGTCACCCAAGTTCCATTGATGAAGCACTAGAAGACCAATCAAAGAAGAAATCCATGTGTAAGTTCGTAAGAGGAAGGTTTGCGTGTTGGCATCGTTGCTTCTTCAATAAGCTAGCTACCAAGCGAAACCTAGAAGCCTGAAGATGATCTTTGAGTAGCCAGAATCAGTGTTTGCAATCAGCAACCAGATGTTCCTCAAAGGCAAGATTTTGTTGAAGTTCCATCTCCTCGAAGAGTCTGCAAAGTGAAGATATGTAGCTGAAGTAAAGCTATACCCATAACCCATCTAAGCCGAATCTCGAGGGCGAGATTCCTTTTAAGTGGGGTAGATTTGTAGCATCCCAAAAATTCAAATCTTGAATTTTTCTCAAACTCGCTCTAAATTCAAAATGAATTTCAAATTTCATTTCAAAATGTTTGTTTGCGAGTTGATATCAACAAATAAAATATAGTGGTCTATATTTTCTCCAAAATCCTCCTCGAAATATCCTACAAATATTTCCCAGTGATCACCCTCAATTTGTTTCCAGAAATACCGCCCAGATATTTCCCGAGTAATCCCCTTCAAGTTCTTTCCAGAAATACTGCCCAAATATTCCACCGATATATCTCCAGGTATTTTCCTCTTGAGAAATACCTTCAGAATCATTTTTCAAGTCCCTACAAATATTTTCTTCATAACTTTCCTCATGCTCATACGTATACGTATGCCTCCAGTGTCATACGGTGAGCTCTACAAGCAAATCTCACTTATACAAGACAAATACATGCTAACCTCCCACTAATCATCTCATCCTCCCACTAATCCTCTCATCCCTCCCACTAATCCTCTCATCCCTCCCCCTAATCCCCCCACCATGGCTATAAATAGAGGGGCAAGGGCCTCCTCTCATCCCACCCCAAGCCATTTCATGGCAACTCTCTCCCCCCCCCCCCACACACACACCCACTCCATGTTCCACACAAGCACACACTAGCACAAGGATCGTTCGATCGTTCTTCGATCGTTCGTCCCCTGTTCTTAGTTTGTTCGTTCGTTCGTTCGTCCGATCGTTCGATCGTTCGTCCGATCGTTCATGGTTCGTTCGTCCGTTCGTCCGATCGTTCGATCGTTCGTCCGTTCGTTCGTCCAAATAATCTTTTTCCTACCGTTATGCTGCCGAAATTCCGATCGTTCGTTCGTTCGATCATTCGATCGTTCATCGTTCGTTCATAGTTCCTATTCATCGTTCATCGTTCGTTCATAGTCCCTATTCATCGTTCTTCCAGATAATCTTTGTCCTGCCGTTATGCTGCCGAAATTCCGATCGTTCGTTCGTCTGATCATTCGATCGTTCGTCCGTTCGTTCGTCCAAATAATCTTTTTCCTACCGTTATGCTGCCGAAATTCCGATCGTTCGTTCGTCCGATCATTCGATCGTTCGTCCGTTCGTTCGTCCAAATAATCTTTTCCTGCCGTTATGCTGCCGAAATTCCAATCGTTCGTCCGTCCGATCATTCGATCGTTCGTCCGTTCGTTCATAGTTCCTATTCATCGTTCATCGTCCGTTCATACGCTATTCACTGTCACTATTCACCGTTACTATTCACCGTTACTATTCACATTACTATTCACCGTTACTATTCATCGTTACTATTCACATACACTATTCATCATCGTTACTATTTACCATTACTATTCATCATCGTTACTATTCATAGATGATATCTATAATTACTTTTCCATCGCCACTATTCATCGTTACTATTCATCGATTAGCCGATCACCCCAAATTTCAACTACTCATACATCATGCTGTCCAGTCCACCTAAGACCAGCCAGACCCATATTCCAGTCATACGAACTCCGGTGACTGTGATTTTCCTTCCAGTAGGGAACTTCCCATCTGGTCACCCATCCCAGGTTTCTCCGAGTTGAGCACGCTTAACTTTGAGATTCCTTCGAACCAGGCTCCCAAACTCAGATTCCAATAATTCTCATTTCTAAATTTTTATCAAACTATTCCCTATCCAGCCATGTCACCCCTTAAGCATGGTTCATGTTCAGAAAACTCCCAAAATACTCTTGTCCCATATTCTGCCTATAACTCTCATGTTCATACCAAGTCAGACGATTCATTCGTCACTATTCTCACCAACAGTGAACTTCACTGTGCTACACCACCTACACTCAGCTATAAATACACCCAGCTACCCTCTCCCTCTCCACAAACACTCAACACCCTCAGCCAAAGCAAACACCCCACCCACTCAGTTACTCCGCTCTGCCGGCTACACGCATAGTGTCGCTTTGCCTCCAGTCCACCCTCCTGGTAAGCACCTCCGCTCCACCACCAGTAATATCACAACACCACATGACATAGATTCTACTCAAGACTCTACCCATCCATATATCGCTTTTCTGACCACTATACTAAATATTTGTTGGTATACTTGCTGGTTTGTATGTTTGCTTGTTCATGTTGCATAGTTATCGGAGCGTTCGTGCCATCTCGTGGAGGCCAGATCTTTAAGTCTACGCTAGGCGGTGGAGCCAGAAGCCAGTTCCACGAGCTCTCCTTCCCCCTTCGCCGAATAAGCACGACAAGCTCACTGGATCCCTTTGATGCATAAATTACCTATGTTTTACAATCACAACCCTCAGCCTGTTACTTTATGCATAATATGATTTTGAGACAAGTTATTATGGCCACCCAGCCGCTTGCCGCAATCAATCCCTGATATATTTGTTACAAATGATTTGAGGAAAGGTGTGAGTTTCCAAAAGAAAATGCTTTTCAAAATGTGTTTGATGAAGGGTTTTCACCCTTATCACCTTTGAGTAGGGATGATCAGGGACTCCCTGGTTTAGGGGAGGGCCTAAGGTGTTGGCTCAGCTGGTTTAGGCGTGAGCAGAAGGATTGTCCCCTCATATAAGGACCGGTTTGTCATCTTCACTACCTGTACTCTTTAATAGTACAACCACTCGAGACTGTGTGGGCAGTCACTCAATCTGAACTCGTACGGTCCAACCCCAGGGTTATGAAGGCTGGGGAGCACCGGGAGGATAAGGAGGGGGAAAGTTTTGTCCGGTTTGGACATGGTGGTGGCCTGACTCCTTCCGGATAACCGTTAAGGTTAGGACGTGCGGGGAAAGAAAGAGATTCGGATTCGGATCTCATTGATCATGAGATCGCAGAGCCGGACTAGTGGGTAAAGTGTACACCTCTGCGCAGAGTTTGAAAACCTATTCGAATAGTCTGTGTCCACAGGAATGGACGAGTCTGGTATGGTATGACAATTAATGTTTTGTTTTCCAAAAAAAGAGATGGTTTCGAGAAAAGTGGTTTTTAAAAAGGTTCGGCGGTTGAGCCGTGAGCTATGGTGGACGGGAAGTCCAGTAGCGGTTTTTAAAAAGGAAAAACCAGTGGGAAACTGCTGAGATGCCTGGATGGTTTAGTCCAGGGGATTTTGTTATAATACTGAAAAACTTCCTGCTCCTTTTGGAGAGGATGCGCTTTGCAAAAATACAAAATGTTTTTCAAAACAACTCTGCATTAAATATTGCTGTTTCTGCAAAATATCCTGAGCTCCACATATTCCATGCATTATATCTGATTTCCCCATTCCGCGGGTGAAGGTGGGCTGCTGAGTACGTTTGTACTCACCCTTGCTTATTTGTTGTTTTTTTTCAGAAAAAGGAGATCAGGTAAGAGTTACAACTGTTCCCAACCTTGCCTGTGGCTGTTGGACCGCTGATTTGCTTCGCTGCGTATATCGGGCTGCTGCAGCCCCACTCTGATGATATGTCCCGAGTTGTGGACCAACTCTTAAAGTTGTTCGCCACCTTTGTAGGTTTGTCTTGTTTGAGCAGATTTGGTATCATCTGATGTATAAATGTGTTTACTAGCCTCCTGGGACTAGTAATTGTATCACATTTGAGTCCCAGAGGATTGGGGACGCTTCAAAAGAGGAGAGAAAAGAAGAAGTACTACAAGAAGAAGGGCGGCGATGCCCATGTTTGTCGGGAGTGGGACTCCGACGAAAGCTCAAGCGACTCCTCCGACGACGAGGACGCCGCCAACATCGCCGTCACCAAGGGCCTCCTCTTCCCCAACGTCGGCCACAAGTGTCTCATGGCCAAGGACGGCAAAAAGAAGGTAAAATCAAGGTCCTCCACTAAATATGAAACGTCTAGTGATGAGGATGATGATAAAAATGAGGAGGATAACTTGCGCATTCTTTTTGCCAACCTTAACATGGAACAAAAGGAAAAATTAAATGAATTGATTAGTGCTATACATGAGAAGGATGATCTCTTGGATTCTCAAGAGGACTTCCTTATTAAAGAAAATAAGAAGCATGTTAAGGTTAAAAACGCTTATGCTCTAGAAATGGAAAAATGTGAAAAATTGTCTAGTGAGCTAAGTACTTGCCATGAGACTATAGACAACCTTAGAAATGAAAATGCCAATTTGTTAGCTAAGGTTGATTCTCATATTTGCAATGTTTCAATTCCAAATCCTAGAAATGATAGTGATGATTTGCTTGCTAGGATTGAAGAATTGAACATTTCTCTTGCTAGCCTTAGAAATGAGAATGAGAAATTAATTGCTAAGGCTAAGGATTTGATGTTTGCAATGCTACTATTTCCGACCTTAGAACTAAAAATGATTTGTTGCATGCTAAGGTCATTGAATTAAAATCTTGCAAACCTTCTACATCTACTGAGCATATTTCCATTTGTACTAGATGTAGAGATATTAATATTGATACTATTCATGATCACCTAGCCTTAATTAAAAAACAAAATGATCACATAGCACAACTTAATGCTAAAATTAGAGAGCATGACTTAGAAAATGAAAAATTTAAACTTGCTAGAAGCATGCTCTATAATGGGAGACGCCCTGGCATCAAGGATGGCATTGGCTTCCAAAGGGGAGACAATGTCAAAATTAATGCCCCTCCAAAGAACTTATCTAACTTTGTTAAGGGCAAGGCTCCCATGCCTCAGGATAACGAGGGTTACATTTTGTACCCTGCCGGATATCCTGAGAGCAAGATTAGGAAAATCCATTCTAGGAAGTCTCACTCTGGCCCTAATCATGCTTTCATGTATAAGGGTGAGACATCTAGTTCTAGGCAACCAACCCGTGCCAAGTTGCCTAGAAAGAAAATTCCTAATGCATCAAATGATCATAGCATTTCATTTAAAACTTTTGATGCATCTTATGTTTTAACTAACAAATCCGGCAAGGTAGTTGCCAAGATTGTTGGGGGCAAACACAAGGGCTCCAAGACTTGTGTTTGGGTACCCAAAGTTCTCGTTTCTAATGCCAAAGGACCCAAAACCGTTTGGGTACCTAAAACAAAGAACTAAACTTGTTTTGTAGGTTTATGCGTCCGGGGGCTCAAGTTGGATACTCGACAGCGGGTGCACAAACCATATGACAGGGGAGAAAAGGATGTTCTCCTCATATGAGAAAAACCAAGATCCCCAACGAGCTATCACATTCGGGGATGGAAATCAAGGTTTGGTCAAAGGATTGGGTAAAATTGCTATATCACCTGACCATACTATTTCCAATGTTTTTCTTGTAGATTCCTTAGATTACAATTTGCTTTCCGTATCCCAATTATGTCAAATGGGCTACAACTGTCTATTTACTGATACAGGTGTTACTGTCTTTAGAAGGAGTGATGATTCAATAGCATTCAAGGGAGTGTTAGAGGGTTAGCTATACTTGGTAGATTTTGATAGAGCTGAACTCGACACTTGCTTGATTGCTAAGACTAACTTGGGTTGGCTTTGGCACCACCGACTAGCCCATGTTGGAATGAAGAATCTTCATAAGCTTCTAAAGGGGGAACACATTTTAGGACTAACAAATGTTCATTTTGAGAAAGACAGGGTTTGTAGCGCATGCCAAGCCGGGAAGCAAGTTGGCATCCATCATCCACACAAAAACGTCATGACTACCGACAGGCCACTGGAGCTCCTACACATGGATTTATTCGGCCCGATCGCTTACATAAGCATCGGCGGTAGTAAGTATTGTCTTGTAATTGTGGATGATTATTCTCGCTTCACTTGGGTGTTCTTTTTACAGGACAAATCTTACACCCAAGAGACCTTAAAGGGATTCTTGAGACGGGCTCAAAATGAGTTCGGCTTAAGGATCAAGAAAATTAGAAGCGACAATGGAACGGAGTTCAAGAACTCTCAAATCGAAGGCTTCCTTGAGGAGGAGGGCATCAAGCATGAGTTCTCTTCTCCCTACACTCCACAACAAAATGGTGTAGTGGAGAGGAAGAATCGAACTCTATTGGACATCGCAAGAACCATGCTTGATGAGTACAAGACACCGGATCGGTTTTGGGCGGAAGCAGTCAACACCGCCTGCTACGCCATCAACCGGTTATATCTTCATCGAATCCTCAAGAAGACATCTTATGAACTCCTCACTGGTAAAAAGCCCAATATTTCATATTTTAGAGTTTTTGGTAGCAAATGTTTTATTCTTGTCAAAAGAGGTAGAAAATCTAAATTTGCTCCTAAAACTGTAGAAGGTTTTTTACTAGGATATGACTCAAACACAAGGGCATATAGAGTCTTTAACAAGTCCTCAGGACTTGTTGAAGTTTCTTGTGACGTTGTGTTTGATGAGACTAACGGCTCTCAAGTAGAGCAAGTTGATCTTGATGAGATAGGTGAAGAACAGGCTCCATGCATAGCGCTAAGGAACATGTCCATTGGGGATGTGTGTCCTAAGGAATCCGAAGAGCCTTCACAAGCACAAGATCAACCATCCTCCTCCATGCAAGTATCTCCACCAACTCAAATTGAGGATGAGGCTCAAGATGTCGAACAAGAAGATCAAGAAGATGAGCCACCTCAAAATGACGACAACGATCAAGGGGGAGATGCAAGTAATGAAGACAAAGAGGATGAACAACCAAGACCGCCACACCCAAAAGTCCACCAAGCAATACAACGTGATCACCCCGTCGACAACATCCTCGGCGACATTCATAAGGGGGTAACTACTCGATCTCGTGTTGCACATTTTTGTGAACATTACTCTTTTGTTTCCTCTATTGAGCCACACAGGGTAGAGGAAGCACTTCAAGATTCGGATTGGGTGATGGCGATGCAAGAGGAGCTCAACAATTTCACAAGGAATGAGGTATGGCACTTAGTTCCACGTCCTAATCAAAATGTTGTAGGAACCAAGTGGGTCTTCCGCAACAAGCAAGACGAGCATGGTGTGGTGACAAGGAACAAAGCTCGACTCGTGGCCAAGGGGTATTCACAAGTCGAAGGTTTGGATTTTGGTGAAACCTATGCACCCGTAGCTAGGCTTGAGTCAATTCGCATATTATTAGCCTATGCTACTTACCATGGCTTCAAGCTTTATCAAATGGACGTGAAGAGTGCCTTCCTCAATGGACCGATCAAGGAGGAGGTCTATGTTGAGCAACCTCCCGGCTTTGAAGACAGTAAGTACCCTAACCATGTTTATAGGCTCTCTAAGGCGCTTTATGGGCTCAAGCAAGCCCCAAGAGCATGGTATGAATGCCTTAGAGATTTCCTTATTGCAAATGGCTTCAAAGTCGGCAAGGCCGATCCTACTTTATTCACTAAGACTCTTGACAATGATTTGTTTGTATGCCAAATTTATGTTGATGATATCATATTTGGGTCTACTAACAAATCTACATGTGAAGAATTTAGTAGGATCATGACACAAAAATTCGAGATGTCGATGATGGGGGAGTTGAAGTATTTTCTAGGATTCCAAGTCAAGCAACTCCAAGAGGGCACCTTCATTAGCCAAACGAAGTATACTCAAGACATTCTAAGCAAGTTTGGAATGAAGGATGCCAAGCCCATCAAGACACCCATGGGAACTAATGGGCATCTCGACCTCGACACGGGAGGTAAGTCCGTGGATCAAAAGGTATACCGGTCGATGATTGGTTCATTGCTTTACTTATGTGCATCTCGACCGGACATTATGCTTTTCGTATGCATGTGTGCAAGATTCCAAGCCGACCCTAAGGAATCACACCTTACGGCCGTAAAACGAATCTTGAGATATTTGGCTTATACTCCTAAGTTTGGGCTTTGGTACCCTCGGGGATCCACATTTGATTTGATTGGTTACTCGGATGCCGATTGGGCGGGGTGTAAGATTAATAGGAAGAGCACATCGGGGACTTGCCAGTTCTTGGGAAGATCCTTGGTGTCTTGGGCTTCAAAGAAGCAAAATTCGGTCGCTCTTTCTACTGCCGAAGCCGAGTATATTGCCGCAGGCCATTGTTGCGCGCAATTGCTTTGGATGAGGCAAACCCTGCGGGACTACGGTTACAAATTAACCAAAGTCCCCTTGCTATGTGACAATGAGAGTGCAATCAAAATGGCCGACAATCCCGTCGAGCATAGCCGCACTAAACACATAGTCATTTGGTATCATTTTCTTCGGGATCACCAACAAAAGGGGGATATCGAGATTTCATACATTAACACTAAAGATCAATTAGACGATATCTTTACCAAGCCTCTTGATGAGCCATCTTTTACCAGACTTAGGCATGAGCTCAATATTCTTGATTCTAGGAATTTCTTTTGCTAGTCTTGCACACATAGCTCATAAATATACCTTTGATCATGTCTCTTTTATATATGCTATGACTAATGTGTTTTCAAGTGAATTTCAAACCAAGTCATAGGTATATTGAAAGGGAATAGGTGTCTTCGGCGAAGACAAAGGCTTCCACTCCGCTCTACTACTCATCCTTCGCCGTCGCTCCACATCATCTCTCCAACTTTGGTATAATCTTCACTCATTTATTTTATGACCAAAGGAGGAGAAAGCACTCAATAAGGGCTTATGTCTCACTCAAAGTATCCGTTTTTGGCGATTCATGCCAAAGGGGGAGAAAATATGAGCCCAAAGCAAAAGGACCGCACCACCACCCCTAATTTTTAAATTTGATGTTTTTCAATTGGTAAATTTCAAAATTGGTATCTCTTTGTGTTCTAAAGGGGGAGCAAGTAGTATTTTCAAAATTGATGTCTTAAAACCCTCTTGAACACTAAGAGGAGACCTTATTTGAGGGGGAGTTTTGTTTAGTCAAAGGAAAAGCATTTGAACAAAGGAAGAAAATTTCAAATCTTGAAAATGCTTTGCAAAATCTTATTCATTTACCTTTGACTATCTTGCAAAATGACTTTGAAAAGAATTTACAAAAGAGTTTGCAAAAACAAAACTTATGGTGCAAATATGGTCCAATATGTCAAAAACAAAAGAAAACAATTCATGCGCATCATGTAAGTATTTATTGGCTCAATTCCAAGCAACCTTTGCACTTACATTATGCAAACTAGTTCAATTATGCACTTCTATATTTGCTTTGGTTTGTGTTGGCATCAATCACCAAAAAGGGGGAGATTGAAAGGGAATTAGGCTTACACCTAGTTCCTAAATAATTTTGGTGGTTGAATTGCCCAACACAAATATTGGACTAACTAGTTTGCTCTAGTACATAAGTTATACAGGTACAAAAGGTTCACACTTAGCCAATAAAAAAGATCAAGTTTTGGATTCAACTAAGGAGCAATGAGGCAACCGAGGGCACCTCTGGCTGGAGGCACCGGACTGTCCGGTGTGCACCGGACAGTGTCCGGTGCGCCCAGAGGACTCCAACTCAAACTCTTCGCCCTCGGGAATTCTTGGAAGCCGGCGCGCTATAATTCACCGGACTGTCCGGTGTGCACCGGACATGTCCGGTGCTCCAAGGAAGCGCGGTCTCCGGAACTCACCAGCCTCGGGTTTGCGCGGCAGCCGCTCCGCTAAAATTCACCGGACTGTCCGGTGTGCACCGGACTGTCCGGTGTGCACCGGACTGTCCGGTGTGCCAGCGGAGCAACGGCTATTTCGGCGCCAACGGCTCCCTGCGGAGCATTTAATGCGCGTTCTGCGCGCGCAGTCGTGAGGCGTGCCCATACCGGCGCACCGGACAATGAATAGTTGTTGTCCGGTGTGCACCGGACATCTAGGCGGGCCCAGAAGTCAGAAGCTCCAACGGTCAGAATCCAACGGCAGTGATGACGTGGCAGGGGCACCGGACTGTCCGGTGCGCCATCGAACAGAAGCCTCCAGCCAACGGTCATGTTTGGTGGTTGGGGCTATAAATACCCCAACCACCCCACCATTCATTGCATCCAAGTTTTCAACTTCCAACCACTTACAAGAGCTAGGCATTCAATTCTAGACACACCAAAAGAGATCAAATCCTCTCCAATTCCACTCAAGCCTTTAGTGACTAGCGAGAGAGATTTGCCGTGTTCTTTTGAGCTCTTGCGCTTGGATCGCTTTCTTTCCTTCTCATTTGTTCTTGTGATCAAAACTCAATTATAACCAAGGCAAGAGACACCAATTGTGTGGTGGCCCTTGCGGGGAAGTTTTGTTCTCGTTTGATTGAGAAGAAGAAAAGCTCACTCGGTCCGAGGGACCGTTTGAGAGAGGGAAGGGTTGAAAGAGACCCGGCCTTTGTGGCCTCCTCAACGGGGAGTAGGTTTGCGAGAACCGAACCTCGGTAAAACAAATCCGCGTGTCACACTCTTCATTTGCTTGCGATTTGTTTTGCACCCTCTCTCGCGGACTCGTTTATATTTCTAACGCTAACCCGGCTTATAGTTGTGATTATTTTTGAGATTTTCAGTTTCGCCCTATTCACCCCTCCTCTAGGCGACTTTCACATGCATATCTATTGAAATAAGTATATTGGTTTCAATTTCAAGCAACCTTTGCACTTACCTTATGCAAACTAGTTCAATTATGCACTTTTATACTTGCTTTGGTTTGTGTTGGCATCAATCACCAAAAAGGGGGAGATTGAAAGAGAAATAGGGTCAAACCTTTTCCATATAAATTTTGGTGGTTAAATTGCCCAACACAAATTATTGAACTAACTAGTTTACTCTAGATTGTGAGTTCTACAGGTACCAAAGGTTCAACACAAACCAATATAAAGTCCAAGAAAGGGTTCAAATAAAAGGAGCAAAGTTAAACCGAAGTCTGCCCTGGTCTGGCGCACCGGACTGTCCGGTGCACCACCGGACAGTGTCCGGTGCACCAGGGAGTTCGACGCTGAACTTGCCAGCTTCGGGAGTTTGGGAGGCTGCTCCGCTATAATTCACCGGACTGTCCGGTGTGCCAGCGGAGCAACAGCTACTTCGCGCCAACGGTCGTCTGCAGAAGACATTTAATGCGCTACAGTGCGCGCCTGCGCGCGCAGAAGGCGCACCGGACAGTCTACAGGACCTGTCCGGTGCACCACCGGACTGTCCGGTGGCTCCAACTGCCAGAGCTCCAACGGTCGGAACCCAACAGCTTGGTGACGTGGCTGGCGCACCGGACTGTGTCCGGTGGCGCACCGGACTGTCCGGTGCGCCCTTCGACAGAAGCCCTCACCAACGGTTCTTTTGGTGGTTGGGGCTATAAATACCCTCCAACCACCACACTTCAATGCATCCAAGTTTTCAGCCTTCAAACCTCATACAAGAGCTATAGCATTCAATACAAGGCACAAACAAAGAGATCAAATCCTCTCCGAAGTCCAGAATCACTCCAAACATATTAGTGACTAGAGAGAGACTTTTGTGTTCTTTTGAGCTCTTGCGCTTGGATTGCTTTTCTTCTTCCTCATTCTTGTTTCCATAACACTTGTAATCAAAACAAGAGACACCAATTATGTGTTGGTCCTTGTAGTGGACTTAGTGTCCCATTTGATTGAGAAGAGAAGCTCATTCGGTCTAGGTGACTGTTTGAGAGAGGAAAAGGGTTGAAAGAGACCCGGTCTTCGTGACCACCTCAACGGGGAGTAGATTTACAAGAACCGAACCTCGGTAAAACAAATCACCGTGTCATCCGCCTTATTTGCTTGTGATTTGTTTTCGCCCTCTCTTTTCGGACTCGACTTTAATTCTGACGCTAACCCCGGCTTGTAGTTGTGCTTAAGTTTATAATTTTCAGATTTCGCCTATTCACCCCCCTCTAGGCGAGTTTCAGTATGTTAATGGGCAAGATCTTCTACCCGTTGGGTAGACGGGTATAGGTATGGGTTGGTACTACCCATACCCATCTACCCATGTGTAGAATATACTCGCAACAATACCACTATAATCATCTAATAGAGACCATCTTAGCTAAAATAAAACTTTTCTCTAGCTATCATTTGTCTAGTTACGAAGTTATGTAATCATATGATTTGTTATATGTGAAGTTGGACTTGTTTTTTATGTTTATTTAATGTTTTGAGTGATTGATATATTGAAATTTAAGTCTTTCCTAGTGGGTACGGGTTACCCGGCAGGTAAAATTATCAACGTGGGTATGAATATGGGTAGGATTTTATAACCGCGAGCATATATGGGTAACCCGACGGGTAGAAGTTTTTTTGATGAATACGGGTATGAAACGACACTACCCAACGGGTATGTAACCGTTGCCATCCCTAGCCGCGGGTGTCAAAAAAAAATTGGAACGCGGCGGAAAGAGAAAATCGAGGAAACATAGGGGGGGGAGGGGAGGTGCCCGATTCTTCGGTGCACTCGTGATAGAAATGGAAGAAATACGAAGGACAGGAAAAGCAATATTCTTGTAGCATATGGGTCCGATTAGCAACTCAGTGGCATGCAGCAGCTGCTTCAGGAGTACAAGTGAAGAAGCTCGGTAATTGCCCCAGATGGATGGATCAACGACAACGATGATATCAATATCAATGTCATCACCTGCGCGAGCTGAGCAGATCCTCCAGCCATCCAGCAGGAGGAGGAGGAGGAGCAGCAGCTAGCATCTCGCGTCGATTCGCTGTCAGTGTTGACGACGCTGGATTTCCCGTCGAGATCTGTGCCCCCCTCAACCATTGCCGGACTTTTAATTTCTCCATAGACTAGCGGTGGCGGGGCGGCCACCGGTTCACCGATCAGATGCCGTCGCCGTCGCCGTCGCCGTCGACGCGGACGACCACCGGCCGGCTGGTTTGGCAGCACAGCCGCTCGGCTTCCGTGTCCTACCACTTCCCACGTCGTTTGGCAGCACAGTCGGTGTTACGACGGCTGCCCCATTGACACGTCGGATAATGAATGGCGTTGCTGGGGCTTGCGAGAGCAACAGTACAGGGTACCACTCCGTTTGGTTGCAGTGGCGGTCGGGCATGGGATGGGAGACTGATGAGCGTGATTCGTCAGCCTGGTTTTGTACAGGAAGCATATGGTCCGCGCGCGAAATAAAACTGGTTTTGTACGAGTATGCTAAGAATTCATCGATTAGTGCAAATATATTATTATAACATAAAGATAAATAAAAAGACATAGCAATAGTTTATCAGTACTCATCAATGATATAGAACTATTGTCTTTTTTTTTTGTTGACATCGGTCTTAAACATGAGAAGGCCTGGTGTACTTTACGGTTGGTGCGATCCGCGTGATCCTCTCCGTAGAATTCTATCCATGCTTTGATGATATATTGTTGTCCCGACTTTAGGCCTTCTCTAACGACGCCCTGAACATCTCCCCGAACCCCAAGTAGCGTGTACGATCCTCACCCTAAGCCAAACAACGGAACTCCACCATTACCTCCCCTCCCCTATGAGGGTATGTTCGTTTAGGCCTTTCCCGGCAGGGAATAGAGACCAAACCCTATGGATCCGTCCCCTCGGGAAATAAGCCCGGCCCATAAAAAACAATCGTTCGGTTATGCTCGACATGGATCGTATCCAGATCGTTCCTCGTCTTTTCAGCCCGGGAACCGCGCCCGGTCGACTGGGGGTGGAAAATATCCCCGTCTGAACCACAGCGAACGCGAAGGGCGTTCGCGAAGGGGCGAAGGGCACGCGACGGCTGTGGATACAACATTCTTCTCTCCGGCGCCGATCTGCTACGGCGGTCGCTTCTCACCGGTATGCTCCTTCCTCCTTCCTCTCTGGGCTTTCTATTACCACCGTCTCGTCGGCTCCGTCCGCTAGAAGTTTCCTCTAGGCAGTAGCCGCTCGAGCTACACGCGGCTCCCACGGAGCCACGGCCACGCCCAACATGGAAATATGTTTCTCACCGGTAAGCACGTACTCCTCCTCTTCCTTTCGTCGTCGATGGATCTGGATCTGCGATTTTAGTACCTAGATCGAACTTGGAAGATGGATCTGGATCGAACCTGGCGGAGGTGCGGGCTCCGCGCCCGCGGCAAGCGCGCCAGGATGGCGGTGCTGTGGGAGACGACCCAGAATGAGAGGTCAACGGCGATTCAGCAGGTCCCAGAAGCTGCCCCCATGCCCATCTCTTTCTCTCCGTCTCTGCCCTCTCCCGCCGGCGTCGGTCGGGCTCGGCCCGTCGCCGTGGCGGGGATTGGGTGGGGGAGTTCAGACTTGCGCCGACCGCTGGCAATCTGCGGGGCTCGGGGCGGCTTCTGGGGCTGGGCTGCCTCGTAGCCGATGCCGTTGTGGGTTCCCTCGGTCTCCCATTAGCGCGGGGCCCCTCGTGGTGGGCATGTGGCCGTTGTCTTCCCTCCTCCTTTTACTTTCCCTTTTCTTTTGCCTTTTCTTTCGTAGAAGGATGGAGAAACAACCGTTCTTGGGTTCTGCATTTGGTATTTGGGAATAGCAAAATAGCGCAATTATTTTTTTAAGGTAAATGCAAGCTGCGCTGGTGTGCTAAAGTATTCAGTTCGTGCCAAAACTAGATGATCTTTGGAACCAGCTGGTAATCGTTGAATGAATCGATCACCCAAACTGGTTGCCTTTGTTCCTCTGTTCTTTAGCTTGGTCGACAGTTGCTCCATTGTTTGTGTGGTTGCCGGTTGCGTGCTGTTATTGCCAGTTTTCCATGGAGGCAATGCAGGTGTTAACATTGCACCAACCCGAACATATGTGGAATTATCGGCCACTAATTCATGATCCTCGCTGTATAAAACAAGCCTAGACTTTGATGTTCCCTTCCTAAAGAATGTAATCATGTCCGAGGTCAGCTCTAAATAAAAGCATATTCTGTACTTTTATTCTAGTTAAAATAAGAGTGTCTTCTTATCTTCTAGCTTCTTGACGTCTATACAATTAAGGGTGGTAATGAGCTCTAAGTTTCGAATCATTATTAGAAACATGTTATATTTCTATTCATTTTTGAACCCCGCAATGTTTCAGTTTAGAGTACATATATTTACTTGTACTTGTATTTATGTATTTCTAACAAAAACCTATTATATTTCTAGATTATCCCTGCACCAGTTCGAGTTGGAGAAGACGAACTTCCACCGTCTTGGGACCCTATACCCTCTCCTTTAGGTACTTGTTATATCCTAAATGTTCTTTATTACATCATGTTCTATTTTTGTTGGTGTTTATTTTCTGCAATGAATTTCTTTTTAGTTAGCAATGGATGTGGCATTAAGTGATCACCTTAGGAAGAGGAGAGATGATGATGATATGATGCTGTTTTTTTTACCTATGCTACATATATTGGGTTCTAGTTCCAACACAGTAAGGGAAAAGAAGCGAAGGCATACGTCAAAATTAAGTGGTGAAGAACATGTTCAGGAGTTGCTTCAAGGTCATGTGAAGAACTGTCGGGTAGCGTTCAGGATGGAGCCTGAAATTTTCAAATCGTTGGCAAGTTATCTTAGAAGAGAGGGGCTGGTTCGTGATACAAGAATTAAGGTCGAGGAAAAGCTAGCATTCTTCTTATACATGCTCAGCCATAATGCCTCGTTTGAAGACCTAATAGAAGAATTTGGGCATAGTGGTGATACATTTCATCATCACATAAAGCATTTCTTTGACCTAGTTGTTCCTGTCCTCTCCAAGCAATTCTTGAAGCCACCAAATCCTAATCATGTCCATCAAAAAATCGAAAGGAATCCTCGGTTTTATCCCTACTTCAAGGTGATTACATGAACTATTCTATCATATGTCAATAACTGTTCGTTTCCTTCCAATGTTTAGAAAATCACATGCAGTTTTTTCTATGCAGAATTGCATTGGTGCAATCGATGGCACTCATGTGCCTATATCGATATCACCTGACAAAGCCGCTCCATTTAGGAATAGGAAGGGCACTCTTACTCAAAATGTAATGGTAGCGTGTGATTTTGATCTCAATGTAACTTTCATATCCACTGGGTGGGAGGGGTCCGCGACGGATGCTAGAGTTCTTAGGGATGCAATGAACAATGGCTTTCAAGTACCCCTGGGGAAATTTTATTTAGTAGATGGCGGTTATGCCAACACACCATCTTTCCTTGCCCCATATCGCGGAGTTAGGTATCATTTGAAGGAATATGGGGCAGGTCGTCGAAGACCACAAAACTACAAGGAGATCTTTAATCATCGCCATGCAGTGTTGAGGAATCATATTGAAAGGGCCTTGGGAGTTATAAAGAAACGCTTCCCCATCCTTAAGGTTGCCACGTTTCACAAAATAGAAAACCAAGTGAAGATACCGGTAGCAGCTGCCGTGTTGCACAACATTATTCGGTCTCTCAAAGGAGATGAACAATGGTTAGAAGATCAGGCAGAAAATGTTCAAGGCAATATTGTTGACCTTCCAGATGGAGATCAAAGCAATGATCAAGGAAGTGAACAAGGCAATAATCTCAGAGACACAATTGCACAACAAATGTGGATTGATTATCAACAACATAGAAGCAATTAGTGATGCATTAGAATATGTTTTAATGTTATTGGGATTGCAATAAGTTCTTAGGAAATGTAGTTTGTACTAGTTATGGTGCTTTAATGTTATTCGAATATGCTTTCATTTATGCTTTAAAAGTTATTGTTATTCACAATTATGCTTTCATGTTCTAATTATGCTCCTGTTATAAGTTGCCATGCTTGGAAGGGGGTCTCCAAGATTAAACATGCTTGCAAGGGGCTCTCCTAGATTTAACATGCTCTTATCTAAAGGTGCACAAAAGAAAAAATCTCCTATAGCTACTGCTTCAAAGACACATGGAGGCTCTCCAAAAGGTATACATGTTGGTTCTTTCTGATTAGTTTTGGTTCTTTCTTATGTTGTTTATGTGCTGATTTGCAGGGAAAACAAGAGCAAATTGGAATTCTATGTTAGAGAAGACCCTTGTTGACTTGTTACATGAACACAATACACCTGAATATAAGGGTAACAATGGTTGGACACCCGATGCATGGAACAAGATTGCCAAGGAATTTCAAGAGAGGGAAAGATATGCAGGTTTCTCAAAAGTTCAAATCCAAGAAAAGGAAAAGGAGTTAAAGAGAGATTACAGGATGTTGAAAGATGCGAGGAAACAAAGCGGAGTTTCTTGGGATGAGAAAAGGTGTATGATTCAAGCTGATCCACCGATATGGGACAACATAATCAAAGTAAGTTTATTACCATGTTTCTGTAAACTTGAGATCTTTTTGTGTGTTGTCAGTTCTTAGCTTGGCATCTACATGAATATTTAAGTGTTGTTTGTTTTATTCATCTCACATTTAGTTTCTTACTTTATTGTGCAGTCATTTCCAAGGGCTAAAAAATTCCGCAACAAATCTTTTCCTCTGTTTGAAGCTTTGGGAGAGCTACATGATGGTTAGTTTTCCTTTTACCAGTAACTAAGTTTATTCACTATGTTGTACTATTTCTTGCACTAAAACTTCATTGTATAGGTAATACTGCTGAAGGGACCTACAACTTCACTTCTACTCAACCAAATGGTCCAGATCTCACACAAATTGGGTCTGGAGATGTTCCTATCAATGTAGAAGACCGTGAAGATATGGGAGACCCTTTGGCGGATCACAGACAAAATGAAGTAGAAGACAGAGTGTATGAAGTTGAAGGGGTTGATGTAAATGCTGATAGGCATGATGAAAGGTCAAAAAGGACTTCTGCTATTTCAAGGAATGAAGAAGAAAAAGGACCAAAGAGGCCGAAGAAGAGTTCCAACATAGAAACACTGATGGAGAGGTACCTAGACATTAGAAGCAAACAAGCTGAAGATGAAGCGACACAATTGGCAAGAGAAAGGGAGGCAAGGGGAGGTGATGATTTCTCAATTAAGAATTGCATAGCAGTTCTAAACACATTGGAAGTCACAAAAGAGGAGAAGGTCAAAACATATAAGGTGTTCAAGGACCCTGACAATCGACAGATATTCTTGAGTGCATGCAATGATGATAGAGAGGCTGCATTGATGTGGTTGAGGGATGAGATGGCTTAGCAGGTATACCTATATAAACAAGCACACTTTATTGTTGATTCATTTTCATAGTATTTCCAACAACTTGCGCTAGTCTCCTAACGCTATAATAATATTTTTATACTTGCCTTTAAAATTTTAGTGGCGATGATGCACCGTCCGGCCGATATCCTCCAAAAATAGGGATGTCTTCCAAATTTTAAAGATTAGCTCTGAATGATAAATACATGCATGATGTGATGATTATAGTGTATTAGAATTGTGTTATATATTCCTAGAATTGCATAGCAGTTGTTTCTGGCTTTTGAACGTTCACAACTGGCAGAAAACCTGAATTATAATACATCCATGTATTTTGGATGCACATATGTTAAATACGAGGAACTTGAACTATAATCATGTCTTTTGGATGCACATAATACGAGGGATCATGCCTCGTGTATCAGTTGCAAATAATAAATTATGTATAACCTGCTGGAGTAGCAATCTTTTCTTCTGCCATGGGTGAACTGGCCGTTCCAAAATTTGACTAACGAGTGTTAGTTAGCAGTTTTGGAACTGATTCTGTTTTTCAATAGTTATACAAGGATCCCTTGGTCTAATGCCTTTAGTTGTGAATGCTGTAGAAGCTGTTCCTTGGTCACTGTGAAAACCATGAAAATTTACTCTAAGTGTTCTTTTTATTACTCTGCGTAGAGAGCTAAAGACCCTGGAGCATGCCGAGAAAACCAAAAAATATCAGGGTAAGCTTGCAGCACGGTTGAAGCTTGCAGCAAATTCGTTCCTTGTAACTTTCTTTGGCTCATATTTTTTTAGTTTGGTCAGGACCATACCAATGAAAAAAAATCACTTCCGTTAAAATATGCATTTTGTTCTTTAACTGTGCAAAGTTACTCTATTTATATCTTGTCTCCTAGGCCTAACTTGCTCTTATATTTGGTGTTTATGACAGAGAGCTGCATCTGAAGAAACCAATGAACATTAGGTATTATGAACAAGGGCTGTACTGTAATAATGTGGTTCTTGTAAACTAATTTTGCCTTTGAATTTTGTAATTGAATCATCCACGCAGCGTGCGACTTGCTTTTGTTTATATGGATCTATGAATTATCTGCAGCTACTCATTTGAACAGTTGCTTCATAATTGGCATTGGCATTGGCTGCTCAATTGTGTGCCTCTCCAACCTCCTCTACGCCATCTGGAGATATTTTGTGAATCGTACCGTTCTAGTATTGCTTTTAGCATTTTCAGCCATGGCTTAACCGAACAGGATTTTGGCATAGGGATTATTCCCTGACAGGGATTGTACCCCCAACGGGATTAAGTGACCGCATGGGGATCACTCATTCCCTGGGTGGAAAAATTCATCTTGGGGATTATATCCCAGGGAACCGAACACAGCCTGAATCGGTGAGCTCCTTCCCGGCCCCCATATGTGGAGTGCTCTGGTGTTTCCCTATTCGACTGTTTCACGCGTTTTGTTTGAGGTTTCCAGGAAGGAAGGCGGCGGCGGATCAGGCTCCGGTCGGCGAGGAAAGGGCGGCGGATCTAGGAGTAGCCACAGAGGAGGTTGCAAAGGACGTATATGACGATGGCGGTGGCCACTCAACACACAGGCATTCCGTTTCGTCAAATTTGTAATAATAATAATAGTAATAGTAATAAACCAGCTAGCACTAGTAGCAGCAGCAGCAGATGCATACGCGTTGGTTGGTGCTCTTGTGCCGTTGGACGGTGGTGTACGCGGTACGCCAGCATAGAGCACAGCTACACGGCACAGGGGAATTTTGATTCCGGACGCACGACATCATGATGCAGAACCGGATTTTTATTTCCTCGCCTGGCGCTGCCGTTCGTTTCGTTTCCGGGTTGGGGTGTTCCTGCTGCGTTCTGCGGGCGGGGACGGGGAGCCACCAGAAGCAAGGGCGGAAAGCCGAGTGCGGCGAGGCCCGCGTCGAGCGCGCGCTGGCTGCACTAGTGCTAGTGCAAGTGCAAGTGGAAGGCCCGGCAGCGCGGGCCGCCCGGAAGCAGCGGCACGTGGTGTGCATATAAAAACCAGCTGCGTCGCCCTGTCATGCCAATGCGGTTGCGACCCCGCCGCTGTGCAACTCCAACCGCTCAGATCGCTGAGGGCTTTGCTATAGACTGACGAATGTAACTCCAGTTTCCAGACAGTACTATATACCAAACACGGCCATTTTTTAGTAGTACTTAATGTCATTTTAGCAGTAAACTCAAAGCACTCTAAAACATGACGTCCAATACTTTAGGAATTGTTTTTGGTCAAAGTTACCCTTGCATGTATACAGTCCCGAGAGTAGTTATTACACCTCTCCTCCGGACCTCCGCGTGAAGTAGCTAGCCGCCGCGCATGCAACATTTCGAAGGGTTCATTTGGCCGAGCTCCATTCAATGATTCTCTAGTTTCGAGAGTTCGATTATCTAATAGACTGATTTCAAGTGATTCTTTAAAAGAAGTGAATATATTTGACGAAAAATATTTAGCAAATAGGTTGTCAAATGATTACTGAGAGGTTAGAGAGTGGAGATGAGGTGGGAAGAAGGTTTTTTTTTTGCTCTCACTTAATAGAACTAACATAGACTAGATTCACTTCACTCCCACTATAAATCAATTCGGATTTTTACCGTTCGGCTTTGCAGGATTAATTCTCGCTAAGAGCGGGGCTAAGATAGCTCTGCCAAACGCCCCCTTCATCTTCTACCGTTCAAAAAAAAAGGAAACAAACCTTGTTAAATGCAGGAATCAAACCTAGCTGCTAGAAGACTTGTTGCATGGGTTGAGATACAAGGCTATTTAACCGCATGTGCATTTCGTTGCAGGTGGCAGGGGCTGGCCGATGGGAGTATCCAGCTCCAGCAGCAGGCAGCAGCAGCCGCCATTAGAGCTGGATCTCGATATCTTATCTGATGATTAGTGTATCTTATCGGAAATCAGGGGGGGTCCGTACGTACGGGAGCGGCAGGGGCCGTTAAGCCTGCCGCAGAGCCTGGTAGGAAGTGGGATTAGGGCCGGCACAGTGTGGCAGCGTCCGTGCCCAGGTGGGTGCCCCACCCCAACCCAGGGCTCTTTTTTCAGTGTTTCAGGCTTCAGCGTCAGTCCAAACCATCAATCTCTCCTTGACGACGAGACACACACACCGTCTAGAGCTCAATGTTGAGACAGGAGCTATCATGCTTCTGACTAACTTTTTTTCAGCCAGCATGGTACGAAATAATTTTAAAATGCACCATACCTTGCCTAAATATTAAAATGTAGGCGTGGCACGGCCCGAAACACGACAAATCGATGATCATGTCGTGCCGGCCGAAGCATTACACGGATAAAAAACTTATATATATATATATATCTAAAAAATAATCCTCAAGATATTCATAACTTTGTTATAGACTAAAAAATCATATAAAAAAGAGAACTCAATGTTGTCTATAACTTTTGTGAATAGGTAAAAAATATTGGAGTATGAAATAACTATTTAAACACTAGTTTTTTTAATTTGTGTCTCACTTCGTATCGTGTCGACCTAAGCACAACCTATCAGGTCGTGTCGTCCATCGTGCCTAAGATTAAGGCCTGTCTCATTTCCTTCGTGCTGGGTCGTACTTTGGACTCTTATTTTCGTGTCGTGCCATGTCGACTCCAAATGGCCTGGCCCAAACTTTTAGGTCTACACCCGTCTTCGTCTCTTCCTCGCCATCAATGCGCTTAGCTCCTTTTCTAAGAAGGAAAAGGGCAAACTAGTAATAATGGTAAGACCATTCTCAATGGAGTGTTTCATGCAATGTTTCCAAGGATGACATGTCAACACTTGCCTAGAAAACAGTATATCCAGAGTTTCGTCTCTATAAAACTCTCTCGTATCTCTCTTCATTAAATTACATGCCATATCATCCTATTGCACGCAGAACAATAGAAGCCCTAACCTTAAAAGATAGCCACATGGATCCTGTCTTGCCCAGCAAAAGTGTGCACTCTATTTTTGAGGTACCAAATTAATAAATACAACAGTGGATATTATCGCAACCACGTAGAGTGCCAACTAATTGCAAATCTGTCGTCCCCATATTGTTCTGCACTCCTGCAGTCTGATGTTACATAACACTCTGGGCCTGTTTGGGAGCAAAAAATTTTCATAGTTCCGATGCAATATCATGGTATTTAACACAATACTTTGGTATTTTATATAGAATGGTGTTTAGCAAAGGTTTCAAAAACTCTATTACAAGCCACGGTATGCCAATACACTAGTAAAACCATAGTATTGAAAATTTGATCTAAACCAAAGTTTTTTCTCGTCTCGCGTGCGTGGTAATGCAAAACTGTGGTATTGGAATACTTTGATTTTGCTTTAGCATTCAAATATTATAGTACTGTAAAACTGCGGTATTGAAAAACTTTGCTCCAAACAGGACCTCATTGTTCTCTTTTACATTAGTGCTGCACGAGTTTGTACCAAAAAAAGTGTCCTACAGTGCCACTTCCGATTCACACAGCACCTAATAATTTGTTGCCGAAACATGAGCTCCCAGAGCCCTGGGTCGTCGCATGTAAACAGTTCTTACCTTACCTGCATCACACACACAGCGCGAGTTTGAATGCACAGCAGTACGTGCTCGTAGGGCATCCACGAGCACGAGAACGCACGCTAGATGCCACAGCTCATGTCGTACGGCTTCCACCATGGACAACGCCGTGTTCATCAGTATTCCAGTAGGACCCTGACCTCGTCTCCATCCGCTGTAGTCGGCGCCCGGCGGGCGGCGGCTGTCCTCTTCACACGGATGAAAACGGGTCTGGTCGCTTACCGAATATAGATAGTGTAAATACTCGTTTTTTTATATGGATTCGAATTTTTTTATATTCGGAACGGATACGGGTAATATCCGAATACCGTAGCTTCGGATTCGGGGCGGATATAGAACGAGAACTACCAGGTAAATACCCGGATATTCGGGTCGGATACGAGATACCCGTTTTCTATTTTTCTGTATAATAATATAGTTATAAAATCATAACTTTTACATATAAAATTGGATGAATATAAAGTTTATATAAAAATTGTAGAGCTCGAAGAGTTCTTTAACTTTATAGTACATCATTTTTTTATTTAAACATATATTTAGGCCAAAATCATTAAAAATTATGTCTAAATTTATATCAAATTAATACACTTTATCATTTTTATATGGGGACCTTAAGGTTATCTCCACGTGGGAACTTAAGGTTATCTTTGTATAGACTATTTATTAGTATTGGTAACTTGTTTGCAATTTTCGGTCGACGCTACGTTATTTGATAGATTTAATTGTATTTTGATTTTCTGCGATAAGAAATTAATAATATATAAATAACATAAAAAATCATGAAATTTTACGGACGCACAACATATGTTCATATATAACCATAAAAAATATTTGGATCATAAGATCTATAAGATGCCCACGTTTCTTTTATTTCACGTTCACTTAATTGTATGAGTTACATGTGAAATCACTATAAGTATTCAAGTTTTAACATAATCAATACTTTACTTTATCATTTTCATATGAGGACTTGAGTTATCTTCGTATAAAATGTTTATTTGTTTTTAACATATTTGTATTTTTTGAGTGAAACTAGAATATTTTATGAATTTTTAATAATCCGGTGTTGGTTCTATAATGTCCTTGTAATTAGAAACTTTGAACTGCATAATGTCAATTTTATCGGTTTCCTTTTCTACATTTGATCTATCATATATATGATTATGTATTGCTTAATTTTTGTATTTGTTGGGTGGTTGGACAATTAATATAATCGGGACGAACTACTCGATAATTATCTGATACCTATCCGAGTAGTATCTGTTATCCGTTTCTTACCCGTCCAGATTATTATTCAGTCTCGTCCTATTTCCGTCCTGAATGTTAACTACCCGTATTCAGTCTCGTATCCGAGAGAAATATATTAGGGTAGAATACAAGATGATCTTGTATCCGGCAGTATCCTTTTCGTTTTTATCCCTATCCGTTCGTCCGTGGGCGGTGCGTGTGGGAGAAGGAGCGCGCGTGCACCGTGCGTTCGTGCGCGGATGGGCATGGGCCAAGCCCAGACGGATAGACGTGGGCCGACATGGACTGCTTTTTGCAAAGGCTCCATGCAGCAGCAGCCCCCGCCCACCAGCGGATGTGTGAGGAAGACAGTTGAGCCCGTTGAAGCGCACACGGCCCCAGGACGCAGTACAAATCGGCCCAGTTCCCCACGGGATCGAACTCGAATCACCAGTGAGGCAGTGTGACCAACGGGGTGTTTGTTTGGAAAAAAATTCTCTGCAACCACACCGTGACACGTGTTGAGAACTACGTTACCACGGATCACCAGATCCACTCCCTTCCCTCCCGTCAGCAGTAGAGGCGCAAGAAGATGTAGAGAACCCGTCTCCCTTCCCATAAGCACGACAGAGGAAACACACGAGACACTGGATATAGAGTTGGGCCTCTGGCCTCTTTCTGATCTCTATTTCTTATGAGGGGGTGTACAGGTTCCTTATATAGAGATGTAAGACCCCTCATGGGCAAAGTAGGTATTTGCTCACATAACCCTAACTAGGGTTACTTAACACTCCCCCTTGGGCGAATACCGCGACCAACACATGCCTCGTTAAAACTCCAAAAAACCCAGTGGGAAAATGTGGAGAAAGAGTGCATGGTGATACAAATTGCATTTGCACTTTGTTGTCTCGTTAAAAACCTAATGTGAGAAACTTCAAGAAAACTCACCAAGGGAAAAAGAGTACAATATCTGTCATCGGGATAGATTTCGATCCTCTGGGATCTAGATTCTATCGAATCTTCTACAAGGGCTAACTTTAGAAATGTGCTCCCCCTGATCCTTGCAAAATCGTATCAATAAGGCAAAATATCTTCTTCTGGAAATATATGCACATAAAGATTTAGCAAACGGATTGCGTATCCTTGCAAGGACTATTTCAAGAACTTTACCTCAACTCACTTCTAGGATATATGAGGTAAGTGCACGTATCAATATAAATAAGCCACTTTGACTGATGGTGTTCGATCGACCGGATCTATATATTTGATAGAAAGTTTCATAAAGGTTCACATATTGATCATCAAACTCACGCCTTCAGTGCATAGAATATGACATTTATTGTCTCACAATTATGATCAATATAAGCATTCGATCCCCCTGACGATGACATCTGTCAAAGTCGTTATCCCTCATAACTCAAGCATATCCTTCAAGATATATGTTTCATTATTCATCTGGAATAACGAGAATGGATGAGGTTGGGTTGCTATCATTTTCTATCTTACACCACAATTTTTACATAGTTGTGCAAAGCAAATAACATGTCCTTCAATAGGACTTAGGGGATAATATAGTTGCAATAATACATATTCTAAATATGACACATCGCTCCAGGCGTTCATCCATTGCAACATCTATGATGGTGTAACAAAAGTTCATCAAAGATCGTAATCCATCAGAGATTTTTCATCAATCAGATACATCGTTATAGTCTGTCATTCTGGCATGATGGGGATATTTTTGCCAGTAACACCTAAACCTTATAGGTTTCTGCCATCGGGGCTTTAGAGGATACCGTAATTCCACATCAAGTGGAAAATACCATGAGTAAAACTCGTGGAATGCACATGTGCTTATTCAGTGAACTTCAAGTCCTTTGGTACCTCATATTATTCCTTTTCGGGTCTGTATGAGTCTTTATCCTTTTATAGGGATTATCAAACTTTGGTGTTTAACACAGACTTTATTTCTTCTGGAAAGGTTCCATCAAGGAACTATAATCTCATCTAGGAGATATTCTCTCTACATAGGAGAGTGTTCATTCGTCAGGAATGTATTATTCGGTATGAGATTTATATGTTGCATATTTATAATTCAAAGATATGGATCCTCCTAGGATCTCATGACGGATCTTCAGAATCCTATTAACTGCATAATTTAATTCATGCCATTTGCCAGATATAATACATAGCGGAACAGTGGTTATTCAACACATATGTGGGATGGCTCTCTCACAAGACCACTTGAACCATCGCATTCACCACACATTATTTCAATAGTGTCCATAAATGTCCGAACTTCAAGCTCGTGACTTTCATTTTGCGATTATTGGTTCAGCCTTGATTGCATTTATCAATGACCCGATAAGAGAGCTTAAAGCACTCATGCCTAGGACTTTGTTTTGGATCCATTTGCAATCTAGAGGGGCAAGATAGGTGTCGACATATTTGTCTCCCACATTTAATAATGATCTCCGTTATTTCCCAAAACGAAAGATTCATTGTTCTGTATTCCCAGCATAATGATATTGCGCGCATTGCTAGGAATTTCATCATCAAGATGAACCTCTTCGTGAGGCAAATCACCATCAGGGTGAATTAATCGGAGGAGAGTTATCACAGACCACATGAATCTGCAATCAGAAACATATGCTTTGACTAAGGCTGATGGATCATATTTGCAGGCGTCCCCGAGAATAGATCAAATACCAATAAGTCAAATGTGGATACGATATTAATCTCGGGTATATCCACATCTACATCAGGTAGAAGCATTCAAACCAATATGGTTACTCCTCAACGATTTCTGGCAGACTCCATATACATAGGAGTACACACCGAACGACAGGTTCAGTTTAGCTTTTGTGCGTTTAATAGAATATTGAGGCATTACACTATATGGGCATTCCTCCCCCTAATGCCGAGATGTTCTAAAAGCATACAGACAAAATCCCCAACCACAATCATCCAGTTGTGGGCAATGTATGCTATTGTGGTGATTTATTTGGGAAATATTACGCACATTATAGATAGGGGTTTTATGCAGTGAGCTTTGGACTTAGATTAATGTTGTGGCATGAATACTACATATTTGTCCTTCAACATGAAGGGTTAGTCTCAACATCCAGCGAGACACGCAACAACAAGTTGCTTCATGGTTACAATTCTGCAAACTTATTGTTATTACTACCAAATACACAGTCAATCATTAAGATTTAGACTGATATGCGTAACACTATGTTATCCATAAGGGTCCTTCAGGGGGCTCATGCATACCATTCGTCATTTGGAGCTATTAGTTGACTTCAGATCAACAAGTAAAATGACCATCAGGGTCTAGCGCTCACAAAGACATTCACTGGTTGCATTATGCTTTTAAGCACATAGGAAAAATGTGTGTGTTTATATTGGTAGTGAAGTGCACGGCATCAGGCCAATGCTGCCAAGCAAAGATTTTTTATATGCAAAGATGTATAGTCCAGCTCATTTTATTATTGCCCATGGTTTACCCAATTACTCATACCGTTCTAAAATTGGGTATCGATTTATGCAACATTTTTAGGTATTATAATTTTGAGAGAGAATTTATAACAATATTTAATAAATTGTGATGCTGCCAGCAGGGCAAACATTTCTTCTCATATTATATACCAATTTGTTCTATAAAGCATTATTTCGATCTCTTCGTTGTTCGGCAAAAAGAGAAGCTTTGGAATAGAACAGACAAGGCCAAGAATTCATTTTATCTGGGAAAATCACCATATAACTAGCTTTTCATGAAACAAATGGTGATAACTGCTTGGCAAGAACAAGACTAGTATCAGGCTAGGATCCGTCTTCAACAACAGATAGTACTGCTCTCATACGAAGAAATCATCAGGAGTAGAGAGAATACAACAGGTCTCTACAAGATCTTAATATTTCTATCACAAATTATCATCACTAGTAGTCTAGTGGTCAAGACATATGAGTCTTCTGGCTCCGAGGACCAAGAACATGTTAATGTCTAATTTAGCTTCAAGCTCTGTGGTGATGTGAGATTTCATAGTTATTTGTCTACTCTTCTCACTTATGGTAGATTGGAGGTAGATAATGGTAAGCATGCCAAAGGGTGGAATTCAGTGTAGTTCGGCTACATAAACCCCAGGTATGTGTCCATTCAGGACTGACCTTTACCATTTATCTTACAATGTATACCAAACTTGTCAAAGGACTATCCCAAGTCAATTCAACGGCTATAAGTATTTAAATTCTGAGATATGTATGCAACACAAGCATAGAGGTCCTAGATAGACCGAGTAAAGTGGTTCGACGAGAACACACAATGTTTTTTTTCACACCAACGTTGTGAAAAAATTCTCAGAATTATCTTTCGATGTACTCGCAACTTCATGTTGCTAAGGTACTAGCAATTTATCTCAAAGTTCGCTTCATGCCGTTCAGCGATAAAGAGCAATGTGCCAACATCTGGTTGAGCAATGTATGGCTGAGATTTATAGTCTCAAATTATTTGGTAAGGCCTTTTGCTTACTAATAGAATCCCAATTTGTGATGTCTTCTATGCCAAAAAGGCTTTCATGCATTATATTATATATCTTCGGGTTACTTTGGGTAAAACTTTATGCATGAGGAGAGAGCAGAAAATTAACTTATCTGTGTTTAATTGAATTTCAATTTAATTTCCCAGATTTCCAAGCACTATAGAGCTTGATACAGCTGTGTATGGCCACTTGGCGATATATATAAATATATGATGCCACACAACACAATCAAATAAAATATAGAGCCAACAAAAATTTAGGAAGGTTGTGCATAATATGACTTCAGGACTTTGAACAACCCACCACAATCCATGTGAATACAAGCTCAAGCGTATCCGGTGTCAATGCGTGTGCAGCCATTAGGGCTACGACAACACAACAAGCCTTCGTAACAAACGCAACAGGCGCAGTTGTGACTTTGCAGTACTCATCAAAAAGGTTAGAAAGTTATTCACCTCCTCTATCAGACCGGAGCCTTTTAATTTTCTTGTCTAACTGGTTTTCAACTTCAGTCTTATAGATCTTAAAGTGTTCTAGTGCCTCATCTTTAGTTTTGAGTAAGTAAATATAACAGAACCTGGTAGCATCATCTATCAAGGTAAGAAAGTATCTTTTACCGCCTTTTGTGATATACCATTCATCTCACAGATATCTGAGTGAATTAGTTCTAAAGGAGTGGTACTTCTGCCTTCAACCGTATGAAACGGTTTTCTAGGCTGCTTAGCTTGCACACAAATACCACATTTTACACCTTTAGCATGTTTATATTCAGGAATTAAAGACATGTCACTTAATCTCTTAATGGCCTCAAAATTCACATGACACAAACGGGAATGCCATATATTATTAATGGAATCGTTATTACAGACCACATTAACATGGTAAGAAGAATGATTGTTCAAAACAGAAAGACGGAACAAACCGCCTGACTCATATGACTTTCCAACAAAAGTACCAAACTTAGATAGGACCACTTTATTAGACTCAAACACTAATTTGAGACCCTGTCGACATAGCAGCGACACTGAAATGAGGTTCCGGCTCATCGAGGGCACATAGAGTATGTCCTTCAGCACGAGCGTCTTTCCTGAAGTTAACTTCAGGTAGACCTGTCTAGTACCTCGAACTGCTGCCGGAACACCATTTCCCATCAAGACTGGTGTGCTGTTGTATCCCTGGAATGAAGAGAACATGGATCGATCAGCACAAATATGAACAGTAGCACCGAAATCCATCCAACAGTCATCTGATGGACTTGCCGTAAAGGCCTAAGGTGCATACCCTAGGGTGGAGTTAACCACCATGTTCCCTTCTTTGCGCTGAGGTGGAGGACCTTTTCCCTTCCTAAGTTTGCACCTCCGAGCTGTATGCCCGGAGACTCCACAAACGTAGCAGATAAAGTCCTCCTTTTTCTTCTTCATCTTTTTGGATTTAGGTTGGTTTAGATTCTTCTGTGGAGAGTTCTTTTTCTTCTTCTGGAATTTTCTATCTCCACCCTTCTCAACAACGTGAGCCTGGAGTTGCTGGGATGGCTTGTTACTGGACCTTGCACGTTCTTCCACATTTATCGCAGCTGACAACTCAGCGAGAGTCATTTGCTTCTTCATGTGGCGGCGTGAAGTCACAAAGTCTCACCAAGAAGGCGGGAGCTTTGCCAGTATTGCATTCACTTGAAAACTGTCTGGTAGGACGCAACCATATTGGACCAAGTCCCTAACAAGGAGTTGAATCTCCTGTAGCTGCTCCATAACAGACCTTCCCTCAACCATTTTATAGTTAAGGTAGTTTTCCGTTGTGAATGACTCATTGCCATTGTCAACTTCAGAGAACTCGTTCTCAAGTTCAGTCCATAGACCCTTGGCGGAGGTAAAACCAGAGTACACGTCAAATAAGCGGTTCGACAAGACGTTCAGCAGACGAGACAAGCATGCCTCATTGGCTTCGTCCCACTTGGCCTTCTCCGCTAGTGTGGCGGCTTTCGCTGCATCATCAGAATCATCCGATGCAGCCTGGGGAACAGCCGACGTCACTATCCAAAATAATTTTAGGTCAGTGAGCCACATGCGAGTCTTAATCTGCCAGCGCTTAAAGCTTGCGCCGTCGAACGCTTCAGGCTTAATGACATCAGAACTGGAGGCCATTATACGAATTGGTTTTCTGGATTGTTGTAATATTAGAGAAATAAGTGACATGCTTCTACTATATTTAAATATATTAAATATTTTAATTCCGAATAAAACAAGCATATAACTCAGACAAATGCCATATGTAATTATTGCAGCAATGAACAGTAGCAATTCTAGAACATGTAAACATGTAAAATAACTACTCAGATCTATTTCGTAATTAAACATGGCTTGCAGATGAAGAAGGCAGATTAAACTAATAAACATGATTGTTTATCTTAAAATATTGCTCTCAAAATAGCGGGTTGCTGTAATAAACAGCCCTTCAACGCTAATGGGTGATCAGAGATCCTCGACTAACGTGACAGCCTTATCTTACCAAATCAGGGTTTTAGATCAGATGCAATAAGCCTAATAATCAAATATAAAAACTAATAATAAGGAGCTGTGTACTAAATAAAAGAACAGAATTTAACACTGGTAAACAACCTCAACAAAGAGAGATTTAATTAGGCACAAATAATATCAATGCTGAAATGATAATACACTAAAACCCAGACTGTCACGTTGTCTCACTACGCCGCTATCATCATCGAGCACACAAATCCGCCCACAACAGTGCAATCACACCCAAGTATTTAATACTAGCAGATTGCACAAAATTAAACAGTAAATAAAGTGAGGCAACAAATAACTCACAGCACGTAGATTGTCTACGTGGGTAGATCAGCTCAGCGAACACAAGGTTCTGTCCCAGAAAACCAATTGCGCCGCCCACGTCCGGGCCTGCACGGTGGAAGGTTGACGGAGATACTAGAGCCGCTGCTGAGGCTGTGGGAGACGTCCACAGCACCAGCCCGAGAAGACGAACACCGCGCAGCAGGGAGCCCAGGCACCAGGCCACAGTGGACAGTAATCAGACACACACAGCACCACACAGGCGCACAAGTGAATCAGGGAGCACGGGAAAACCGCACTGCACAAGAGCAGCACCGCCTCCACCTTCTTCCAATCACCACCAGCGAGTTGATTACAAAACACTGGGGATCGAATGGATCCAATTGGAACCGCGAGCAGCAAAGAGGAGCAGCAGCGAGACGTAGGCAGTATTTTTCGTGCTGTAAACAGGGGCAAGATGCTATACATATGGAGCCGAGCTCGAGGAGCGGTTGCACCAAGGGCGCCATGGAACTCGGGCAAGTCTTCAACAGACTGCAGAGCGCCGCCGCCAGGAACTCAGCTTCCCTACTCCCTTGCCTGTTCGCAGCCGTCGCTCTTCTCTCTCCCAGCCACGTATCTCTTGTTCTGCAGCGTACGCGGCACTTGTTGCCCTAATGCTCAGCCGGCCGGTGGGCTGCTCGGTTATGGGCCGGCCCACCAGGCTGGTATTCTCTTTTTTTTAATAAAGTGAAAATGTCAAAAAATAGACAGCACTTTCTTCACCCGTAATGTTTATAATACTTAGATTTCTCTATTAGCCAGATTTTTAAAAAGATTGTCAAGGAAAAAAAAGCCTAAACAATCAGGCTCCAACAACTTCACGTCACGGCATGGACCATCTTTTGCCCAGGGCGCTAGACAAGTTCCGAGACACCGGAGGTCCTACCAGCTAGACCGGAGAACCCAAAATTCGTCAGAACATTTCAAACACAGAACGAACGAATCCCTCTCCACGGATCAAAAACCGAATCCAACGCTGCCTAGGGTTTCGTCCGCCTTTCCCTTACCCACCCCGCGACGCCCACCCATGGCCGCCGCCGCCACCGCCGATGTGCCCGCCGAGGCCGCCGCCATCGCGCGGCGCCTGGCCTCCTGCAACTCCGGCACCCGGGAGCGCGCTGTTCGCTACCTCCTCTCCGACTTCCTGCCGGCCTCCGCGCGGCGCCTTTCCGCCACCGACCTCCTCAAGCTCTGGAAGGGCCTCTTCTTCTGCTTCTGGCATGCCGACAAGCCGCTCTACCAGAGCTCCGTCGCCACGCGCCTCGCCTCCGCCGTCTCCGCCCCGCCGTCCCCCACCGACGGCGCCGCCTTCCTTGCCGCCTACCTCACCACGCTCCGCCGCGAGTGGGCACACATCGACGTCCACCGCCTCGACAAGTTCTACCTCCTCAACCGCCGGTTCCTCCACCACGCCTTCCTGCTCCTCAGCGCCAACTCCTTCGCCCCCGTCGTCACCTCCCAGGTCGTGTCCGTCCTGTCGGATAAGGCCCTGCTCCCGGAAGCCGACAGCGCCGCCGCCGGCACCTCCCGGGGCCTCGGGTACCACGTCGCCGAGGCATTCCTAGACGAGCTCTTGCCTGTGCTCCCCGTTAGCCTGGAGACGGTGGACGCCTTGCTGGCTCCGTTCTTCATCGTGTTGGCGAAGTCGACCGATCGGGTGATGGTGAGTAAGGTGAAGACATGCGTGTTTGAGAGGTTACTGGAGAGTGGCAGTCGTTTGCTTGAGATGGTGAAGAAAGGGGAGGAGGTGGACAAGGGTAGCGCTGAGGAGAAGCTCGGGAAATTTGGGTTACTGTTTGGATTTAGCAAGAGGTTCCTGGATATTGGTGCAAAGGCAGAGACGGTGCAATGGAACCGGAAGGTGCTCTTTGGGTTGAGGGATGCATTTGTGAAGATTGAGAAGGGTTTGCAGCTATCTGGTCTCGAGATCCCTGTGCCACAGTTTGAGGCTGCTGAGGTGTCCGTGCCACCAAATGCGGGCGATGAAAAGGCACAAAAGAAGAAAAAGACGAAGAATGCTGCATTGGCTGAAGGTGAGATGGGGGATGCCAAGGATTTGAAGCGTGAGAAGAAGGTAAAGAAAGACAAGAAGGTGAAGAAAGAGAAGAAGAAAAAGAGGAAGGTGGAGGTTGTTGATGAAGGGAACACCACCGATAAGAGTACTGATGCTCCTGTAGATGATCAGCAGATGGGTGATGGTGCTGATGACATTACATTTGATGAGACATTAAAGTCCAATCTTCAGAAGCAGTTTGAGATGGCTGCAGCAGAAGCTGGTATGGTCAAAGGGGGCAGCAGCTCAAGCGCTTCACCAGTGACACCAGTCAGTGGGAAAGTGGCAACAAAGAGGAAGCGCTCAAAGTCTGCCGATAAGCTGTCTGAAGCTTCTGATGGGGGTGATGGCAGCGAAGGTAATCTTCTTGCCCAGGATGGAGAGAAGAGTGGTAAGAAGGTGAGGTTCTCGATGAAGAATAATTTAGTTTGGAAACCTCACAATCCTTTGCCGCCGCAGTGTTTGAGGCTGCCACCTTCGGCTACTCCAAGGGGAAGTGCTCTAAAAAAGGGCGTAAAGCCAGGTCCCATAACACCGACACCATTGAAGAAGGCGAAGCCTAAGGCAAAATCTGCAAAGAAGGTCTTGAAGAAGCAACCTTCATCTGCTGCGAAGCGCTTGCGGAAGTTGCAGAGTTTGTCAGCATGAGCTTTTGTATCTTTTTTGTTCTGGGCTTATCATTACTTAATTCTTATCCTTTTTGTAGGTTAGTTTTATACTAAGTTGACTTCGCTGCCAGTTCATAATTTGATGGATTGCTTAATGATTTGTGTTGTCACTGTGCTTTTATGATAATCATGTGTGTAGTAGTTCCTATGCTTTCGGCAGTACTCGGTTTCCTGATGGACCCCTTTCTTTCCTGAACTGTTGTCCATCTTGCAGCCACGGTTGAAGGTTAGAATATTGTTTCATATGTTATGTCACTGTTTGGTACTCTGTTTAAGTAGAAGATCAATACTGGCATGGAGACAGCCGAGCCTATAGCCATTGTGGTTTAGATTGTTCTGTTTTGATATGGCTGTTCTGGATTTTTGTGGTTATTTATGAAATTTGCTGAACTGTGGACAGACACGATTAGTAAAATTTCTAACGCTGTTGATTATGTTTGTACACGTTCAGTTTTGCGGTGAATTGAATTTGACTTCATCCTGTCATTCAGAAACTTTCAGTATAATGCAGGCTTTCCGCCCCACCTGACTTGATCTACTCTGGAAATGTTCATAACTTCTTGTTTTGTTCGGCTCCTCTGTTCAGTTTCAGCAATGAGCTTTGCGTTGTATCTGCTATGCGACATTTGACAACCGTTGCTTTGTGCTAATTTATTTGTGATATTTGTTTTCCGACCACCATGGGCTTGTGCAAAGAATAAGAAACAAAGTTCAAAATAAAAACAGTAAACTGCCGCCCATACCATCGCAGCGGGAAAAATAAAAACCAACCGGCGGCTTGTTTTGGCCTCATCTTTGCAAGCAAGTTGAAGGACTGGTACAGCAAATGCTGAGTGGCTTCCCTTCCGGATGTTTGCTGCCGCGAGTGAGCCGTCGCCCGTCATGATTAATTCCGTCGAACACCACGGAAATTACAAGCGTGGCTGACTGGCTGTGATACACTCCTACATCAGCAATGAATTACCGCAATCGTGATGGAATTGACCGTCATTATGAGTTGGACGTATCACCATTGCTTCAGCAAGCTCCCGTTGCCCCCATCAAAGATAGCTCGCGCTATTTTTAAGCCGTGCAAGCTCAGAGGGAAGCCCGGCACGCCGCCAGCTTTCCGTTTCACTTCAACCCTATGCCATGCAGATCCTCTCCCGCAACCGCGAGCGATTCATGGGAGCGCCGGCCATGATCGAGACAGGATGACATCCCCGCCGACGCCGCTGCCGGCGCTTGCGCGCCAGGCCATGCAGTCGCTGTCGCCGCCGACCAAGGTGGCACCACCGCCGCTGCCACCGCCGCCGCTGCCGGCCGTGGACGCGGCCATCATCATGGGCGTGCTCACGGCCGTGCTGCTGGCGCTCTTCCTCTTCCTCATCTACGCCAAGCACTGCAAGCAGCGCGGCCCCGGCGAGCGGCCCGGCGGCCTGGGCCTCGGCTTCGCGCCCTCCTCGTGCGACCGCTGCCGCTCGGGGCTCAGCAGCTCCGCGGTGGGCGCGCTTCCGGCGGTCCGGTTCGGCGACGGTGACGTCGACGTGGGCCGCGCCACCGAGTGCGCGGTGTGCCTTGGCGCCTTCGACGCCGCCGAGCTGCTCCGCGTCCTGCCCGCCTGCCGCCACGCCTTCCACGCCGAGTGCATCGACACCTGGCTGCTGGCGCACTCCACGTGCCCCGTCTGCCGCCGCCGCGTCACCGGGGGCCACGTGGACGACCCCGAGCCGGAGGACCCGGCGGCGACGCGGCAGCACGGCCGGCGCTCGGCGGACGATGCGGACGTGCAAGTGGTTGTGCACCGCGCGTGGGACCAGCGGTAGTCCACCGAAGGCTTGGTGGGCCGGGCCGCGTATCTCGAGGCCGCCAGGCATCGGAGGGACGACCTCGGCGTCCTGGTGCTCACCGCCGACGGGTCCTGCTAGGTAGCTGGCTGCGCTCGTCTTCTGCTCCGAGATGGATGGAGCTTCTGAATCCTAGGTAGCTCACGCTCGTTCACCTATCGGTCCCGTACTCCCGTGCATGTACATAATTGGGGACACACGTCGCTAGGACGATGAGAGAGAGAGAGAGCATGGTAGGGTGAAGACTGGAAGATGCTTGTAAACTGTAATCTGAAAATTTGATCTTGACTAGAGATTGGGCCACCTGAAGTTTAATATTAAAAAAACCTGCCAAAAAACAATTTAATCTCCAAGGCACTTTACACTTCCTGACTTCCATATGATCCCCGCGACCCGACTAAGGACTCCTCTGTTGGTTAAACCTCGTGGAACCAACAATCTTGCCAAAATTTACAAGTCTCACCATCGCATACCTTGAAAACAGCTCCACATAGAAAAGTGTTTGACTATGTGTAGACCTTGCCAGAGCTAGAGATAGCCAAACGGACCATCCGGTCCGGGTCCGGTGAAGCCCGGTCCGTTTTAGGCCCACCACGTTAGGCACGGTTAGAAAACCAGGTCAGGCCATTTAACCCACGGGTTCGTTTTCCTGTCCGAGCCTGACCTGCGACAGACCTAAATGGGTCGGACTGGTTCGGTAAGCACGGAAAAAGTGGGCCGATAAGCACGGTTTAGTGCAAAAAGCGGACTTAACAGGCTTAGAGGTAAACGGGTCGTGTCGAGCCAGCCCACCGTGCTTAGTTTCTTGTCCGAACCCGACCCGCTTATTTGTGTCGGGCCGGCCTGGACCCACATAGAACCAGGTCATACCGGGCTCAGATCAAGCCCAAACAGCGGACTTCGTGCCGGGCTCACGTGCCTCGTGCTTATTGGCCATCTATAGCCAGAGCTGAGAAATTTCCTTAGCATTTGAAGAAAATAAACCACTCACACATCTATATATGTAGCTTTACCAACTGTAAACCATAAGGTTGTATCTAGTATACCTCTTATCCCACCTCATATCTCACTTCTATTTCAAACTCCACTCTATACGGTAACTCCAAGCGACTAGCTAGATCATTTTATAAAGATAAATGTGGATATTATTAGAGGAAAAATGTTTCCCATAGACTCAAGTTTTTGGATAGCCTGCTTCACTTGCTATACAAAGTTTTGAATTTATAGTCTATTGGACTAGTTTACTCTTTTTTGTAAAATCTATTTTAGAGAGTTGCTAAATCAGTAAGTTTTGCTAATTCCATGGGGTTGCTTTAAACAGAGCTAAATTAGTAAGTTTGACTAAACCCTAACCAAAGCCCAGCGACAAGGGAAAAAAGGGAGAGGAAGGGGAGAGTCAACAGAGGAGGGGAGGAGGGGAGATGCTGGCCATGGAGGCGGTTGCCCAAGTTCTTGGCCGATGGCTAGGGGAGGAGAGGGGAAGGAAACCTATAGCTTGATACCATATTGAAGAATGAAAACTCTAATATTGATAATTTGCTGCAGTATTACATATACCTTAACCCCAATAGATTACAAGGACTGAGCTCTAGGCACAACACATATACACACACAAACAGTCTAATAGTAAAGAGCTGCATTGCACATCTTCTTAAGAATATACCACATAAACAAAGAACTAGGTTACTCTACCAAGTATTAGGGGGAACCTTGATATTATTAAGATGTGGTATATTCTTAATATGAATTAAGGTAAAGCCTAGTTCTGTTGCCACCTTCTGGCAAATCGCCGGACACCACGTCCACACGGCGGCCTCCCCCCCTTCGCGCAGGTGTGCCAAAGCTCCGAGTTGATTGGCAAAGCCTTCTTCTCCCCTGCACATGGACGACAAAAACGGTGGCAGTGAAGCCTTCTTATCCCATGCACAAACACATACGCCTCAAGACCAGAGTTTTTGTTGACAGAGGTAACGAGCCCCCCCCGCATGTTCTGTTGCGTTGGGGAAGCTACACGCAATGCTACAGTGAGGGTGGTTGAGGCGCTCACACGTTTCTATTGCACTGGGGAAGTGGCGCATGATGCGAGTGGCTAAGGCAGCAAGGAGGTTGCAGAGAGAGCGGTGTGCGAGAGGAGGTCGTGTGCGTTGTGCGCTTCGCGTCTGTTGCGTTGGGGGAAGCGGCGCGCGGTGCGGGTGGCCGAGGCGCTCGCACATTTCTGTAATTGTGTTGGGGAAGCGGTGCACGGTGCAGATGGCCAAGAAGGCAAAGAGGTTGCAAAGAGCGTAGTGTGCGGGAGTAGTTCGTGCGCGCGCTTCACGTCTGTTGTGTTGGGGAAGCGACACACAATGCAGGTCGCCAAGGCGACGAGGAGGTTGTGGAGAGTGCGGTGTGCGGGAGGAGGTCACATGCGCGCTTCACATGATGATGGAAACGGTGAAAAGTAGTGCTTTTATAGAAGTAGAGATTTACATACACCATACATGCTCAAGCCTGTCGTGCCTTCGTTTGACAATTTCATCTTTCCAGAGAGAGATATCATAGTATCTTATTGCACTTGGGCACTTGGCAACATATTCGATGCTCAAAGAGTTACGATGCTCATGTGAACGTTTTAAATCTAGGACACCAATCTCACACCTAACAACAATAATTTTATAAAAAACCCTTTCCACCTCCCTCCCAGGAGTGAGTTTTTATAAAATGGTGTTGCTCTTAGATTTAAAATGAACGTTCAAGATTTAAAAGATTCTCATGTCCAAGCAGCCAAGCAGGCCCTTACAACAGAAGTATATATATATATCCCACTATCCCAGCAATCAGATCCAAAGAGGGAAGAAACGTATGTCCTTCAGTCCTTGTCCAGGGCGACAATTGACAAGCCAAACTTTAGTGATCAGTATATGATTCAGAAAACTTGTACACATTAATGAAACAGCAAAGAATTTTAGGAATGAGCAAGGTGTCACCTCTAGAAGTTTTGGTTTAAACCTAGACAGTTGGACTGATAGCCAGAGTGCCTGACCGACGCACAAAAGCGAACACGCAGACAATCAGAACACCTCTGCATTTAGTAGAGGTGGGAAGGAACCGTTCGACGGAGTTGCCAACTGATTTGACTGAAACCACTAGAAATTCCAGCAAACCTGGCTCATGTAAAGTGCACTGCTATGCATTCAAAAAACAGAAACAGTCGTCCATTGATAACAGAGAATCTATACTACTTATTAAGGCTCTAAAGGTAGCCTGCCTTTTTTGGTTCTGCCGTCCGTAAATCTGGACCGTTCGCTTCATCCAGGGCGATCCGACCGTGCTCCGCCCCTGCCCCCTCCGCCATCCCAGCCGTCCCTGCCTTTGGCAACCACCCCACCCATCGCCGTGCAGGCACCGCCCCGCTCACCCTTCGTCGGCATCGCCCACAAGGTCGATCCACCGCCAACAGCCGCCTCTACCGTCTCGCCGTCCCCGCCCTCCCCCGTGGGCTCGTTGGGCTTCGACGCGCTCAAGGAGACTTCTCGTGGACGTGTCAGCGGCCGGCGCGCGCCCGCTCCGCGTCCTGCTTGCCGTGCCCTTCACCATCGTGTCCTACCGCCTCGCCGCGCTCTCCAACGTCGCCGTGCGCGTCGAGCTCCGCAGCGGCGCTGTCGGCTGGGGCGAGGCGCCCGTGCTGCCCTCCGTCACCGCCGAGGACCAACCGACAGCGCTCGGTGCCGCGGGCCGGGCGTGCGCCGCTGCCCCCGCGGCGCCTCTCGGTGCCCTGCTGCAGGACGTTGCCAGTGTGCTCCCAGGACATGACTTTGCCTCAGTGAGGGATTCACAGCTTCTCTCGTCCTGCTTCGACAAGTAAAATTTGCCTTGCGATACCGCGGTGGATTGGCTGGTGTTTGATCATCGATCCTAGGGAGGATAGGATAGGAACGTGATTCCTCATACGGATTCCTTTAGGGCTCCTTTAACATGTTTACTGGAGAAGGGCAAGAGGCCGATCTGGTTTCTTGTTTGCTTTATGAAAATATCACCAATTCAATTCTTTATTCTTCAAGTCAGATTGAGTCTTTGAGACGTTACCTGTTTGCATGTTGGCCTGCTGCTGAACGCTCTGTGTTTGCGAAGTCTCAGTCGCAGACAGAGAGACACCAATGGCTGCGTCCGCTGCTGCTGTCATCGTGGAATGACTTGAGCCCATCGAGTCCCCTCGATCACACATGCTCACGAATGGGCATGTCGGCTGCATATCGGCACCACACATTAGCACATATGGAGGCGTTCCAGTTTTTTTCCCTTGGGAATTGATGAGATGCAGACATAAGGAATTGACATAGTTTCTCATTGATTCTCATTTTTCTTGATGGCCATTCAATTGCTTGATTTCTGTTTAGACTTATTAATGATTAGTCCTATGGTTGTATTTGATTGTATCCTTTTCCATTTAAGGCCAGAGCAGGAGTGGAGATGGTGCTGATTGACGCGGTTGCTAATAGCATTCGCATACCTCTGTGGAGATTATTTGGAGGAGCATCGGATAGTGTGACAACTGACATCACGGTACGATTACCTCACCGCACTGACTCCTGCTCCTGAAGGCTTTTAAATGCCATAAACAAAATTTTATCATGATATTTCACTATTCAGATTCCAATCGTGACCCCAATTTTGAACTCTGTACCTAAATTTAGCTTTATTTCTCTAAGCCTGTTTCATTCAGTTACCTTGGTCGCAACAGTTGTAAAGTAAAACTGAATGCTACTAAAAACATTAGTTCTCTTTTTATGTATTTTCCTTGGCAGGCTTACTAATTCTTTTATGCTCATTATCTTTGCAGCAATGTTGCCCAGACTAATGCTAAGAACACCACTTCTCACCCTTTATCTAAAGTGCAGCATGGTTGGGGTGGTATTCCAGCCCTTCCATGGCTGAAATAGTGAAGATGGGTAGGCCTTAAGCTAAAGTTGGGAGTAGATCTGTTGCAAGTAGCACTGCGTTGGCAACTGATGGTGATTCAGTCATTTCCAATACACCAAATCTTGTGCCCGAGGAATATAACAGAACTGTTTTTGCATTAGATCTGCTTGCTTTATGATGTTTTTTTATTATTTATGCTTTGGATTGAATTTTCCTTGAACTCGGTGAGGATTTGTTAATTATTCATGATGTTATGCGTTCCTGTGCTTGGGACTTTCAATCTGACAGTCTGATGCTATGTTGAATAAAGATACATACCTGAACTTATTTGGTTTTAGGACACTGATTGTATGCCAGTCAACTGGCTGTATAACCGTCCTGACAACATGAGAAGGAGCTACCTTTCAAATGATGCGTACAACATACTGGAGATGGATCACATTCCTGACCTTACACCAAGTGAGAATGAGGATAATGCTGTAAACGGGTCTACTGTACTTGAGGGGCTCAAAAGTCTGCGCTTAACATCAGATAGACAACCTAAGGTTATCTGGTTTAAAATACTTTTCCCTCAGGGTTCTTAAATTCTAGAGTGAGATTCAACATGCAGTAGGCTAAGTAACTATATATTCACGTAGCAGTGCTTAGTCCTCTACTCATCCATAAAATGCAATTATCATGGTTAGTATCTGAGGTCTAAGTTTCTGTTGATGCTTCACTTGCAGGCAGAATCTATTGTAAACAGTGAAAGACCACCATATAGGAGTACATCTGACGGCCCTGCAAAATCTAGAGATTGCCCAGACAATAAAAGTGTTGGCCACTACGATGAGCTAGAGTCATATATAGCCGCATTTGCAGAAAGATCACTATCACAAGCCAGGCAGATGGTTGACAAAGCCATGCAGGTATGTCAAACCCTAGCTGGCAATTACTAGACTCTGTACAACAGGTTGCTCATAGTTTCTTCGATATGTTGCTTATGTCGCAGCAGATAAATTGCCAAACGGTGTTGTTGAGGTGCACTCTCTACCTAAAGATGCTTCCACATTTGATATGTTACCTTCAGCTGAGCGAATAGATGTTGAAGCCCCTTCCATGAGTGCTAATGCACAAGGTTCATCAATGCCAGATGCCAATGAAGATGACATTGAAAAATATGCAAATTTGGAAGAGGACAATACAGAAAGCTTGATATCTCCTGGACAAGTTTCTGCTTCTGGTAAAGATTATACAATCAGAATATACTGAAGTTGTCAGTCATGTGGATGAAGGCTCGATAGAGAAAATAGATGACTTTTAGCTCAATGGCCTTCCATTTGAGCACAACCAAAGTAAGTCAAAATCAGCCTTGCTTTGTCTTACCTGTATTTCCCCATGTTGTCTGGCTTATATGATTCCGATGACCCTACTTACTAATAAGTAAATTAAGTTGTAAGTTCTTTATTTTATTTATTATGTGGAATTGTGGATCTTTTTTCCCTTTTGTTTCCTAATGTGTAGGTATCACACATCCCCCTTGTCTTTGGATATCACACATGCGCACCCCTATGTTGCCATCCTTCTACTACTTTACCTGTTACCTATTATGCCCCTTCTAAAATAAAATGGCACGATGGCCATCTATCGTGTTACATTGCGAATTGGGTGTTCCTGAAGGTGTTCATCAAGTTTCTCATTTTGTATTATCGTTTACCTCTTTGATGGCAGATCTGAATGGAGATGTGTCTACAGCGACAACACAATTTGATCATTTGACTCTGCATGGGGGACCAAAATTGTCTGATGATAATCCGGCTGTAATAATTCCTGATCATCTTCAGGTTTCAAATGCTGATTGTGCAACTTCAAGTGCACCGTTGCAAGATTCTGCTTCACAGAGTTTACAGGAAAACCAACAATTCCAGAACATCTCTCCTTTCTCAAGCTTCATGGTACATACCCAACCCATGCCACCTTATATATTTTATCTATGTCTACAAACTTAGTTAGTATTTATTCTCTCTATTCCATGACATAACTATTTTGGTCTGACCATTTAGCTTAACATTACCTGAAAAGGAATAATAAGACAATGATATTGTCTTCCTTTGTTAGCACTAGCCAAATTATATTTTTATAATCAGATGAAGTTAGAGCTTAAACTATTTTGGTGTGAATTAAATGTACTATACTTCAAAAACAAATTATTCATTTAGAAGTTAGTGGATCTAAAAAAGTCCCTTCCTTGATATTGTATGTGTAACTCTGCTTGTTAATTGTTGCACATATGTGGTTGTTGATCAGATGCAGACAGTGTTAATTTTTTTATTGGAGTTGTTAACTTGACACTCATTCACCTTCTGGACTTAAAACCAAGACAGTACTGCATCTATAGTTGTACCAAACTTTATTTCCGTGTCTACATTGCTAACCAAAATTTAGAGTTAAACTTTGTCAAACTACTATATTACTTGGCTGCTAACACAACTGAGAGAAATACTAAAAATCAAACCTTCAGTCCATCCTTTCATAGGATTTTAATTTGTGCATCACATAGAGTTTTACATGTCCGAACGTTATAGATGTCAGAGAGTTCATTGCAGTTCATCACACACCACATCACCATTGCCTCAACCAGTATGTGTATAACATGTCTTTCTAGCTGTGGTTTTATATAATCTTTACTACTTATTAAGACTGTAAGGGTAGCCTGCCTTTTCTGGTTCTGCCATCCGTGAATCTAGACCGTTCGCTTCATCCACGTGCGATCCGACCGTGCTTCGCCCCGCCCTCTCCCCCTCCCGTCCCTGCCTTTGGCAACCACCCCGCCCCACCCATCGTCGTGCAGGCACCGCCCCGCTCACCCTTCGGCGGTGGCGCCCACAAGGCCGATCCACTTGGCAACGCGCCCCCTCCCCCTCCCCTCCCCATCCCCCTCGACACGGTACGGGGTTCGGGCTGATCCGCCGTATCATTGACCCCAACCGTACCCCCCGCCATGGCTTCGAGGCGGATGCAGAGGCGACGGTGGGATCGTGCCAATGAAGCACAACAATGGGTGGCACGCAGCGGCCGTCGACGGGCGATGACGCGCCTCCATGAACGGCCATGAGCGCCGACGCTTCTCTTGCCTCCTCCACCAACAACGGATTCTCCACCAACGACCCCTGGATCTGTTCGTCGCTGCTCTCTTATCTGCTCTTCCATCCAAGCATGTATGCCCACCCCCAATCGGACCATCGCCGACCTCCTGCAGCTAGGCCACCATCACCTCCTTCAAGGTATAGGCACTCCGCCCACCTCAGTTTAGATGCACTGTCCTACTCACCTCAGTCCAGATGCATTGTCCTACTCCTGCCCTCCACTCCAGTGTCAATCACCTCCTCCTAGGGCTTGTCGGGTATCAAAAACGATTGTGCTGCGCTGGGGGATTTTGGGATTCCATCCTTGCTGTTTGGCCTTTCATTACCTAATCCAGACCTCATCTAGAGATTTGGAAGTCCAAATTACATGGCCCCAGAACAATGGCAGCCAAACACCAGAGGTCCAATTAGTTTTAAAACCAATTCATGGGGTTTCACGTGCAACATCCTTGAGATGTTGAGGGAGATTCAACCATGGCGTGGAAAATCAACAAATGAAATTTATCCGTTGGTTGTCTTGAAGAAAGAAAAGCCAACGTTCACATACAGTCTACCTCCAGAGCTCCCTTGATGAAAGATATTTTTGCGTGCATTCAAGAGGTACATGATAAGTGTAATGGTTTCACGTTGTCTGTAGATTTTGTTTGGATATTCACTAGATGAGTAATTTCACCATGGTTTAATTCTAACAGTTGCTTTTATTACATCCAAGACTGCCAAGTTCTACTGTAATTTTGTCCTGTGTCCTATCAAAGTAAAGAAATATGTTGACATGCTTTGGTTGTTCTGTTATAATAATTTTCCCAGTATCATATATCCCCCTTCTATTTCTTCTGAGAAAAATGCCTACCAGTTTGAACTCATGTTTGGTGCTGATGTTCTTGTGAGGACTAGACTACTCATCTGTTTTTCAGTTAATTCTGCTTTTTGCAGGATTTTCAGTGAACTCCTATATTGTGAGCACTGGACTACTCATTATGTTTTTTCGTAGGATTACAAGTTTATTCTGTTTTTATAGGTAAGGCAACCAATTAAGGAGAAAAATTTTAAAAAAAGTATTTTCCCTTCATTCTTGAAGGAGTAAAAACTGAGAACCAAGTGGTTTGCTCTCATGAACCAAAACTGGCTAACTACTAATATTCATGTGCTGACCGAATGTTGGGCCATTCACTATTTTGTTTCCACCTATGATATATATACACACACACACTTGCAACCCTCTTGCATATTCATCGGTTGTCGTCTCTGTCATTGGCGTGCACATACGCGTACAGTTGGGGGTCGAGCAGCCAGCTGCTGGACAAGGATGGATGGATCGGAGATGCATGCATGGATCGAGCAGCAGGGTGTCCAAATCGCGCGCCTGTGAGCGGCTCACGGGATGCGCATCGTCGGCGGGGCGTTGTGCCATGACAGAGCTCTAGGGCCTAACCTCGTCTCTCCTCCCGCAGGACGGTAAGTGCCTTTTCCCTGTTCATTCATCTCTTTCCTTTCCTTTCTTTTTTTCAGACCACTCCATCCATCGTCCTCCTTCATCTGTCCTATTGTACGCGCTGCGCGCCACTGCACGCCGAGGCGAAGCTTTCGCCGATGGCGATGACTGGCTGGCCTATCTACGTACGAATTGACGGTGTTTCTCTGTTTGAACAGCTAAGTTTTGTGGACCTTGCTGGTTCTGAGAGGGTGAAAAAATCTGGTTCAGCAGGAAAGCAATTGAAAGAAGCGCAAAGTATAAATAAATCTCTTTCTGCTTTGGCTGATGTTATTGGTGCTTTATCTTTTGATGGACAACATATACTTACCGGAACCATAAGTTAACAATGCTTATGAGTGATTATCTAATGTGGATTGTCTGCAAAAAAGGTACTATACTTTAATCAGTCGTTTTTCTTTTCATTATGATTATCTAATGTGGATTGTCTGCAAAAAAAGGTACTATACTTTATGTAGTGCATGACCACTGAATGTCTTAGGTTTGCCTCATGTCCTCTACTCTACATAGAACTAGAGGTTGTTGTTTTCCTTGGGCATTCCTTGGCCCCCCTTAATTTTAAAAATAAGGGCCAGGTGTGGAAGATCCATTTGTTTTGACACCGTGGGCTTAGTAGTTATGAGCTATAACACTGTGTACGAGTCTCCTGTTGTGTTAAGCACTTTTTTGCTTACCTTTTTTTTACAGAATGGTTACTTCAACCTTGCAGTGGGGTGATCGCGTATGATTTTTTGTTGCGCCAATATGTTGGATCCAACATGTGTCTGGGTATGATGTGTTGTCTATATCATGTGGGTGTCTATCTTGGGTATTATTTGTTGGTTGTATCTTGTATTCTTGTGGGTGTGGGGTCCGGACGGTCCGGTGCAAGTGCAACCGCGAGGCAGCGTCACCAACACCATCCTACTGTCGAAAGTTTGATTCCGTAGCAACGCACGGGTATATACCTACAGTAGGATTACTAAAATATATGAAATTATAGTGTGAATTTTCACATTGTTGTTAAAATAAAGATAACCTTTTTGTCCAGCTGGAATAGTTTCATATTCCATATGTACTTTTTAAATAAGAGGACTGATCTCTATTCCTGCAGGCAAAAAGGAGGATTGAAAATTGCTAATCTGGTTCACAATGTTTTTGCTCTGTTTCAGCTATCGTGTTTCAAATGAAGGACAATTCCAATCAGTTAACCTTACACATAAGGAAGTTGGAAATAGATAGAGGCGAGGCCAAGGCAGCAGCATCAAGAGGACGCCTCTCCAGCTCAAGGCAGGCTGCAGTCGGCTGTGTCTGAGGTGTTTTCGTGCCTGAACTAACCGCTCGCCACAAAGATCGATCTAGGTTCTGCTTTGATCTGTCTGTAGAAACTGGTGGCGCAGCAACCTGACACGAACTCTATCTGGGCAAAGCTTGAGCTCGCAAAGAATAATGCCAAGCTCGAGGCGGCCAAGATAATACTTTAGAGAGGCTACCAATAATATAATAATTGCTATATGTAGTATCTTTCTTGTTGATTATGGATTATCTGCTTGCAGCAAAGGGAACAACAACCGGAATTTCCAGCCTAGCAGCAAGTCAAGGAATAGCTACAATAGGAATTGGTAATTCCAATTCTTTCCCTTTTTGGATTTTGATCGGCTACTAAGATTTTTAGTCCATGCCAGCACTAAAAACAGCTATACGACATTAAGGACTATTGAAGTTGTGGTCAGTTTTGATGGAGTATAAAGAACTCCAAGTTTACAACTTTGAGAGCTGCTCAATCTGCCTGTTATAGCAGTTTTAACTTCCTGCACCAGCGAATATTCTATAGGGTTAATACCAGTTATATCGTTCTACAAGCTATGGTCATGTGGGGGAAATGGTAGGTGAATGGAATTTGATGTTCAAACATACATTCCAGTTACATAATATAAATTTGATTTGATGTTCTATTCTCTTATGTCTTTGTGTGTAGGATGCAAGGATTCTTCGAAGGAACTTTGTGTTTAATCTATTAAGTTACGAGGACAATTCATGTCGCTATGCCATCCCTGTAAATATACAATGGAGACTTATCAATATCTCTACAAAGAAATAGATTAGTGTACGATTGTCGATATATTGTTTGTTTTCATGTAATTGTTGTGCACTCGCGTTTTATTAATAATTTGTGAGTCGTTGCAACGCACAGACACCTAACTATCATATATATAGGTCTGCATGATACTGATGGTTGCAATGCAGTGGTAAAACAGGTAGATTAAAATAACAAAATTTATATGTATAGCCAGGATCACCAATGGATTACAAAATCTTTTCTCATAACAATATAACATATTTATATACAAGTTATCATGATATTATATGTTTCCGTTGCAACGCACGGGCACTAACCTAGTTACAAATGAATTACCCAGTAGTTCTCGCTATTTCTTCCGAATGATAATATTTTTTCAACTTAGACCTTGTTCGGTTAATCCTGTTATCCATGAATTGGATGAGATTAGAAAAAATTAAAGAGAAGTTTAACTTACTTGGGATTTAAACCCACCTAATCACACTCAATCCGCATGGATTGAGAGCTACCGAACAAGCCCTTACCAGTTTTGCACACCATGGATTTATGACTGGGTTTGATGGTCATGGCATACATACCCTACTGCACTTGAAGACAAACATTGACAAGAGCAGCACGGCTTTTTGTTCCTTTAGCTTTGAGGCTAAATGCTACGTGTCTGAAAAGACAATATTCCTACTCCCACATCCTAAATTACAAGACATTTTGGCTTTTTTAGATGTATTACTTTTGTTACATATCTAAACATAATATATAAGTACGCAGCAGAAGTTACACCTCATTACATAGCATAAGTTATGTACCTAGAAAAACCAAAATATCTTATAATTTGAAATAAAATGAAATGAGTAACTAAGAAATGTTCGTTTATATTTTGCATGCAGGGTGTCTCAAAAGAAAGAAAACGGCACAAGTATCCTGTAACAGAATGTATCAAAGCTGCATGGCCTGCAGAAAGTTAACAATTAACACATTACTGTAACAGAATATATCAGAAAAAAATGTGGGATCTTCCAGGTAAAAAATCAGCCAATAATGTCCCAGCAACAAATAAAGTATTTTGCAATGCAATCTTAAACACCAGCAGAGATGGATTTGCATAAGTAGATATTATATTGAACCAGAATGTATTGGACTGCCGGCGAGCCTCTTTGGTCTTTGCCGCAGACATAAAATACAGAGAACGTTCGGAATTCAGACAGTCAGCATCCAGGGTTCTCTGATCCTCTCCAACATCAATAAGTACACTAGTTCAGATACAACATACTCGCGATATATAACAGTATAAGAATAATGAAAATGCTTTTGACAGCCTAAAAATGACAGCAGAGACCAAATTTCTTTTCTTATCTCTGAAACAAAATATTGAAATTGTTCAAAATGAAAAATAAAAGTTGGACAAGCGAAAGAACCGAAGTAACAAGATTTTTGAACGAGGATCCATTTGTCCAGACAACATGTTGAGATCACAGAACACTGTGATATCCAATGCATCTCCTTTTTTTCTTGGGTATAATAAACACCAAAAAGTGTATGGGGGTACCACCAACCTAATCCCGAAGACAGACACTTACGCACATCAAGGTAGAAAGGTAGAGATCTAACATATAATTCTCATAGCAGAGTTACAAAAGAATTAAATGAACATTCGAGATCCCTGAAATTAGTACTGAAGATACCTAGAAAATTTTTGCAATCAATAATGTACATCCTGACCTAGAAACTTACAGAACATTTTCCTATAAGTTACAAGACAGCACTTGCATTTTGCTGCCCCAGTCCCTTATGCCAGATGTTACATAGAAGTTGGGACTTTTGGATGTAACACTATCCACCTTGTAAGTGCTAATGAGGCCTAAACTGCATGGCCAGAACAGAAGATGTTTTCCTTTATTTGGGCATGATGTATCAGGAAAAAAAGAATGTCTTTCTTTCAGTACAACTCTGACAGCTGAACGTTGATCAGATTTCTGCCTTGACCCCACATGTGCATATTTTGTGTTGTGCCTGCAATCTTGCCACTTCCAGCTCAAATGTACATCGGATGGGCACCAGTAAGCACATTGGTACAAAACTTCGCTGTGAAGTAAAAAAGTGCCATCTGTCAGTCATTTTCCTCTGAAGAACATAGACATATCTTCTCCAGAAGGACTGGCCAGTTCTCCCCGAGATGTTGAGGGTTTAGCTGCATGGCTACCTTAAAGTCATTGATGGAGATCAAATGGTTACTTCCAATCTCATTCTTGGCTCCTGGTGATCCACTGGCTGATTGCATATGAACATGGTTTGGCAGCCGGACACCATTAATCTGCTTTCCATAGGCTTGCTGCTTGTAGGTTGGTGTCCCTTTCCTTGCATCCCTCTGTACACTACCTCCTACTAACTCAACAGATGACCTAATCAGGTTTTTCATGTACTTGTCCAGAGCAATATTCAGAAGCTCAGCACTATCCATTGTGATACCAGCTAAACCCAGTGTTTCTGCTGTTTTCTCCATCCGTCTATGCAGCAGTTCAGTGCTGAACAGCCCACCATGCTCAGAACAGCTGTTGAAGTGATCCTCACCTGCAACAATTAGTGGAGGTGGAAATTTCCTTGCACCACCCACACTTGCTGAACAAAATGGAATTCCCAGTGGAGCTCGTACAGGACTTCTCAATATTTCTGCAGACTGTTCTGCAGTGCTGCTCATGCTTCTTCTCTGTACAGGCAAATTATTGGGTGGAAACTGTTCCACGCGCAGATGCTTTGCCACTGGCTCTACAGGTTCGCATTGTTGAAAACGCAATCTCTTCAACTCAAGTTGATTTAGTGTACCATTCTCCAGAGATCCAGAAGCACCGTGAGTAACTTGGTTGTGATTGGCAGCAGCCACCCTACAATTTGGACCCGTGTTATTCGTACTGTCTTTCAAAGTATGATCCTGAGCTGTGGCCACAGGCCTCAATCTCTGAATCTGTAACAACCTGGCATCACCATTGCAAGCATTCAACACTTCAGCAGCCTGATAAGCCTTCTTTACTGATGCTCCTACAGGTCTCCCTGCATCCAGTGGAGGTGGCGGGCACTTTCCCTGGTAGGCATTGTAGAGAATTGCACGGATTAGCCGGTTGTGCAGATGAAGGTTCTCCCGCCCCAGGGTATGCAGGCACAGCTTTTCAAAGTCTTGCCTGCCAAGCCTCTCTGATAAGTAGCCATTCAAGTAGCCAAAATATCGCCGCGAGCGATCCGGACCAAGCCGCTTCTCCATCTGAGCTTTGAGCTCCCTGAGATCAATACGGCCATTCTGCTGTTGCTGCTGCGGTTGGGGAGCTGATGGCTGCAGCCGCGGTGCAGCCACTGGCCATGCCTCCTCCCTTACTGTGTCCATGCAGTTACCACCGCAGCGAACCCCAATATCAGACCCGGAGTAGAGAAACCAATGAATTGGGGATAGCACGCCGCACCCAGCTAGGATCAAACCATTAGGGCTTGCGCCGCTTCCTGCAGAGAGCGAGCCCGTACCCCAATTCCCAGCTCGCCGGCCATGGAGGGGATCTCATCACCGCTGGCGCCGCACCAACCGCCGCGAGATCCCAGGGAGCGGCGCGGCAGGCCCGAATCAAGCATAGAGGCCGCGGGCCTGGCGAGCCAATTGGATTACCCACCCAAACCCTAGAGCAATGGGGGCATGATCCTCGGCCCCAGGCGAGCTCGTACCTGCTGGATCTCCGGCGAGGGAGACGACGCGCCCGGTGCAACCGAATCGAATCCGAGAAACAGCAGGAATTGAGCTGACCTCCGAGAGGGGAGCAATTGGGGTTGGCGGGCGGGAGCGGGACGGGGACCAGCCGTAGACGAATTGCCCTCGCTGCTCACCGGCGGGCGGGCGGCTCTCTCGGCGGCGTTGCTCGGGCGCGTGGCGAGGCGGCTGCCTGCTGCTGCAGCTTCGTGTGGGTTGGCCGGTTGGGAACTTGGGATGGGCTCGCTCGTGTCTGCTTCGCTCCTTGCTTCTTCGTGTTCGTCTCAGGCTTGGGCTCTCCCTGTTTTCTTTTTTCTTTTTCCTCTTCGAGGGTTTTTTCTCGGCCGTTGAATCGGATTTGATCGCGCAGGAGTGCCCGGAAGACAAGAGAAGCCCAGCAGAGCGAAAGATCTGCTCCGCGTCAGCCAAGAGGGCTTTTGGCTTCCCGGCCTGTCTCTCCTCCTTTCATGGCTATACTTGCTACTAGCAAACATGCTGGTATATTGTCTAACAAACAAACAACATGTAAAAGTTAACCTAATCTTGTTAGATTTAATTAGACTTTACACAATCTTATTTAGTTAAATCGTAGAATAAATAACATTTTTTTGTTGTAACAAATGATTGATCTCTCGCAGAAAATTGACTAGAGATAAGGGGTGTTTCATGTTTGGCATGGCTCTAACTCTAACATAGAGAGAAATTTTCTGTCCAAACACCTCAACTCTACTGGAAAAAACTTCATAGAGTTTTTAGAACCGTATTAAAAAATTAGAGTACCTCCTTTCCAGTGGCAGACCCAGAAATTGGCCAAGACCCGAGTCAAAGCGATACTAAACTCCCAACAACATTAGCATATAAATAAAAAGTGTACAATGAAAAGACATCTTCATAGATGTTAGAGATGACATACAAGTTATAACGTGGCTCCTTCCAAACACATCATGTCAATCAATGGTAGTGCTTCTTGCTCCAAAACTTTGAAGGAAACCACATTAAAACACAACTTGAAAGATAATGTTAAATAAATTCAACAATGCTAGTAATTAGTACATACCACTAGTGTCGGCGTTTCGACCCCAGGGGTCCCTGGACCGACGAGTAAATTGTCGCTGCGTGTCTCAGCCCAGATGGGTCGGCGCGAGACGGAGCACAAGGGGGGAAACAGTGAGGGGAAACCACGACCTCGTGTTGTCCTGCGCCCAGGACGGATGCGCTTGCAGTAGGGATTACAAGCGTTCGCGAGGGAGAGAGAGAGAGATCCTGTGCGTCAGCCCGTCCTCCCGCGCGGCCACCTTCTCGTACGAGGGCCCTGGACCTTCCTTTTATAGACGTAAGGAGAGGATCCAGGTGTATAACGGGGGGTGTAGCAGTGTGCTAACGTGTCTAGCAGAGAGGAGCCAGAGCCCTATGTACATGCCGACGTGGCTGTCGGAGAGGTGTTGGAGCCCTGTTCGTGTGGCGTCGTGGCCGTTGGAGGAGCGCTTGAGCCCTGTAGAAGCACAGCTGTCGGAGCTATCGGGTCCTTGCTGACGTCCCCTTGCTTCCGTAAGGGGCTGAGAACCGCCGTCGTCATGGAGCATGCGGGGTGCCATCATTACTTGTTTTACCGGGGCGAGCCAGATGGGACGCCGATCTTGTTCCCCGTAGCCTGAGCTAGCTAGGGGTAGGGTAATGATGTACCCCCCTGCGACATGGTCGGTCCGAGCCCAAGTTCGGGCGAGGCGGTGACTCCTCCAAGGTCGAGGCTGAGTCCGAGCCCGGGGGTCGGGCGAGGCGGAGATCGTCGTCCGAGGTCGAGGTTGAGTCCGAGCCCAGGGGTCGGGCGAGGCGGAGACCGTCTTCCGGAGTCGAGGTTGAGTCCGAGCCCTGGGGTCGGGCGAGGCGGAGACCGTCTTCCGAGGTCGAGGTTGAGTCCGAGCCCGGGGGTCGGGCGAGGCGGAGGCCGTCTTCCGGAGTCGAGGTTTGAGTCCAAGACCGGGGGTCGGGCGAGGCGGAGACCGCCGTCCGAGGTCGAGGTTGTGTCCGAGCCCTGGGGTCGGGCAAGGCGGAGACCGTCTTCCGGTGTCGAGGTTGAGTCCGAGCCCTGGGGTCGGGCGAGGCGGAGCTTCCTATGGCACCCGAGGCTGGACTTGGCTACTGTCAGCCTCACCCTGGCGGGTGGCACAGCAGTAGGAGCAGCGCAGGCGGCGCTGTTTTCCTGTCAGGTCAGTCAGTGGAGGGGTGAAGTGACTGCGGTCACTTCGGCCTTGTCGACTGGAGAGCGCGCGTCAGGATAAGGTGTCAGGCGATCCTTGCATTGAATGCTCCTGCAATCCGGTCGGCTGGCGAGACGATCTGGCCAAGGTTGCTTCTCTGTGAAGCCTGCCCGAGCTGGGCCTCGGGCGAGTCGAAGGTGCACCCGTTGCTTGAGGAGGTCCTCGGGCGAAGCGTGAATCTGCCTTGGTCTACTGTTCCTGCTCGAGGCTGGGCTCGGGTGAGGCGAGATTGTGTCCCTTGAGTGGACGGAGCCTTGACCTGAGTTGCGCCATCAGGCCTTTGCAGCTTTGTGCTGATGGGGGTTACCAGCTGAGATTAGGAGTCTTGGGGGTACCCCTAATTATGGTCCCCGACAGTAACCCCCGAGCCTCAAAGGGAGTGTGGGTACTCGCTTGAAGGCTTTGTCGCACTTTTTTGCAAGGGGACCGGCCTTTCTCGGTTACAGGTGTAGCCCCCGAGGCCTCGGAGGAGTGGTTTGACTCCTTCGAGGTCTTAATGCCTTTCGTGATGCCTCAGCCGGTTTGACTGTTCCCTCATGCGAACTGGTCGTTGCCCGGGTGTATAGTCAGGTTCCAAGTTCTCAAGCTGGTATGTTGACGCTGTCAACGGTTTGGCCGAAGTCGGATTTGCGAGAGCAGCTCCCGAGCCTCTGCACAGGGCGAGAGGACGGTCAGGGACTGACTCGGCTTTTTTCATATGCCCCTTCGTCGCCTTTCCGCAAGGAGGAGGGGGGAAAGCGCCATGTTGCCCTCGGAGGGCACCGAACATGGTGTCTCCAGTGAGTTGCTAACGGGTGATCCGAGTGGACGCCCGTGCCCCATTCGATAAGGGTCGGCTAGTGGCCCAGAGGCGTGCTCCAAAAGTACCTGCAGGTGATTTGCCGGACCCGGTCCTGTTTGATAGGGTCCGAGGGCTCGATGCCTCCCTCCGATGGGATTCCGTTACAGAATCGCTCCTGCTGGTCTCGGAAATGTCCTAGGGTACCTCGGGAGCGTAGCCCGAGCCTTGGTTATGTATCGAACGTACCCAGAGCCATCCCTCACTCTGCATGCTCTGGGGCGACTTTCGAACCCTTCGGGGGGCCAGCCTACGAACCCCTGATCAGTAGTGGGCGTGGAGCCCGAGTGGCCTGAGGTGGCTGTTGAACCCTTCCGAGGGGCCAGCCTTCGAACCTCTGATCAGTAGGAGGGCTCGGAGCCCGAGTGCTCTGAGGCGGCTGTCGAACCCTTCCGGGGGGCCAGCCTTCGAACCTCTGATCAGTAGGAGGGCTCGGGGCCTGCTTCCTTCACGGAGAAGGATCCCTTTCAGAGTATCCCCTTTCCCGGTCCCTGTAGCAAGAGAGAGAAAGGGGAAGAGGAAAAGGATACAAAATTGAACGACATGGCGCACCTTTTTTGACGTGGTCATCATGGTGAAGCGTTGCCCGCTTCGCCTGCCAAAGGTGTCGCCTGCCCTGCCGCGGAGATAATGCGACGGGACGAGTGGTTCACGGGGCAGCCGTTGTGCATGCGCGAGCCGTTCGAGGAACGGAACACGGGCGCGTCGTCTTCACGCCGTGGGAGAGGGCTCTCTCGCTGTCCTAGGAGGGGACGTGAGCCTGCAGACGATTTGACTGCTGCTTCCGCTCGCCTGCTACTGCCATTACTGTCGGCCCACTTCTGGCCATATCGACCGTTGCGCCTTCTCCCGCGGCTGACTGACCCGTGACCGGCGTGCCTGGTTGGCACTGCTGGGCCGTGCGCAGGGTTGCCTCGAGTCGCGGCACCGATTCCGCAGTCGAGGAGGCGTGGCATTGGTGCAAGTGGCGGTGCAGTTTCTCGCACGTAGTAACCGGCGCGCCGGTTACATGACGTGTGGGCCTGGGCCTCCATGCTGGATGCGTCGAAGTCGAAAGGGTGCGCCCCCTTTGGTGCAGTTGTATGCCGCCTGCACGGTGGTCCGCCCTTTCACCCGCTGGTCTGGGCGAAAGTGGAGGAGTGCTTGTAACCGCTGGGCAGTTGCGCGCTCCGCGTGCGGTGGTTCGACTTCTTCTGTCCTGGGCCAGTTCGCATGACGCGTGGGACCCAGCTCCTGTGTCGTAGGGGGAGGACCTTGGAGCATGTTGGTGAAGACTTAGTCTGCGACGGCTGAAGACGCGAGTGGGGAGAGTCGCCTTTAAAAAGGGATCGACCTCCTGGGTGGTAGCCATGCCTTCGCACTTTCCTCATGCATCGCGCCTTTCCGCCTTCCGAGCCCCCGGATGGGCGCCCGCGTTGTCTTCGTCTTGTTGTGGAAGGAGCGCAACCTCGTGGAGGTTGGTACCTTTCAGCCATCGCTCAGCTTCAAGGATTTTCGTCGTGCAGCCCGACTGCCTTCCCTCACCAATTGGCAGTTTGGTGGAGAGAAGCAAGCTGAGCTACGGCCTCCGCCCTGCCCTCAGCTTCAAGGATCTTCGTCATCCTTGCTGAGGCGGAGGGAGAGCTGAGCCGGGGTCGGCCTCTACGTGGGTAGTGGCCCGCTCCTTCCCTCAGTGATCTGGGGAGAAGGGCGTTCGTCGCCTGTGGCGCTTGGCAGCTGCCGCGCGCTTGGCTCCCCGGCACGAGTGGCTCTGGCGCTGCTTCCGGGGTTGCCCCCCACCACCGATCCTCGCTGCGCCGTCGGCTGTTAGGGGGGGGGGTCGGCCAACACGTCGTACGCTGCGAGGGTGGTACTCGTGTTCTAGGACGGCCCCGTTCTCGTTCTTGTGGCAAGGACGGGAACGAGGACCTGCCGGTGCGCTTTCAGAGCGGACTGAAAGGGAATTAGGCTTACACCTAGTCCCTAATTAATTTTGGTGGTTGAATTGCCCAACACAAATATTAGACTAACTAGTTTGCTCTAGTGCATAAGTTATACAGGTGCCAAAGGTTCACACTTAGCCAATAAAAAGACCAAGTATTGGGTTCAAATAAAGGAGCAAGGGTCAACCGAAGGCACCTCTGGTCTGGCGCACCGGACTGTGCGGTGTGCCACCGGACATGTCCGGTGCACCAGAGGCCTCCGACTCCAAACTCGTCACCTTCAGGAATTTCCAGAGGCGACTCCGCTATAATTCACCGGACATGTCCGGTGCTCCAAGGAAGAGCGGCCTCCGGAACTCGCCAGCCTCGGGAATTCACTTCGGCCACTCCGCTATAATTCACCGGACTGTCCGGTGTACACTGGACTGTCCGGTGTAACAGCGGGGCAACGGCTATTTCGGCACCAACGGCTACCTGCGACGCATTAAATGCGCGCGCAGCGCGCGCAGAGGTCAGGCACGCCCATACTGGCGCACCGGACAATCTACAGTGCATGTCCGGTGCACCACCGGACATCCAGGCGGGCCCAGAAGACAGAGCTCCAACGGTCGACCCCAACGGCTTTTGGTGACGTGGCTGTCGCACCGGACATGTCCGGTGTGCACCAGACTGTCCGGTGCGCCATCGAACAGACAGTCTCACGAAACAGCTAGTTTGGTGGTTGGGGCCATAAATACCCCAACCACCCACCATTTATTGCATCCAAGTTTTCCAGCTTCCAACCACTATACAAGAGCTAGCATTCATTACAAAGCACACCAAAAAGAGATCAAATCCTCTCCCAACTCCACACAAAGCCCTAGTGACTAGAGAGAGTGATTTGTAGTGTTCATTTGAGCTCTTGCGCTTGGATCGCTTCTTTTTCTTTGGCATCCTTTCTTGTGATCAAATACTCACTTGTAATTGAGGCAAGAGACACCAATCGTGTGGTGGTCCTTGCGGGAAGTTTTGTTTCCCAAGTGATTTGAGAAGAGAAGCTCACTCGGTCCAAGGGACCGTTTGAGAGAGGGAAGGGTTGAAAGAGACCCGGCCTTTGTGGCCTCCTCAACGGGGAGTAGGTTTGAGAGAACCGAACCTCGGTAAAACAAATCCGCGTGTCTCACTTCATTATTTGCTTGCGATTTGTTTTGCACCCTCTCTCACGGACTCTATTATATTTCTAACGCTAACCCGGCTTGTAGTTGTGATTATTTTTGAGAATTTCAGTTTCGCCCTATTCACCCCCCCTCTAGGCGACTTTCAATTGGTATCAGAACCCGGTGCTTCATTAGAGCCTAACCGCTCGAAGTGATGTCAGGAGATCACACCAAGAGGGAGATGGAGACCGGCGACAAGCCCACTACGAGCCAAGGGAGCACTTCATCGGAAGAGTCCCGCACCAAGAGGAAGGAGAAGAAGAAGGACTCCTCCAAACGGAAGGAGAAAAGATCTTCTTCCTCACACCACAAAGAGAAGAAGGAAAAATCTTCTTCCCACAAGTCGCATCGAAAAGGCGACAAGCACAAGAGGATGAGGAAGGTGGTCTACTACGAGACCGACACTTCATCAACATCAACCTCCAACTCCGATGTGCCGTCCGTAACTTCTAAGCGCCAAGAGCGCAAGAAGTTTAGTAAGATCCCCTTACACTATCCTCGTACACCTAGACATACTCCATTACTTTCCGTTCCATTAGGCAAACCGCCAACTTTTGATGGCGAAGATTATGCTAGGTGGAGTGATTTAATGAAATTTCATCTAACCTCACTCCACAAAAGTATATGGAATGTTGTTGAGTTTGGAGCACAGGTACCATCCGTAGGGGATGAAGACTACGATACGGACGAAGTGGCCCAAATCGAGCATTTCATCTCGCAAGCTACAACCATACTCCTCGCCTCTCTAAGCAAGGAGGAATACAACAAGGTGCAAGGGTTGAAGAATGCAAAGGAGATTTGGGACCTACTCAAGACCGCGCACGAAGGTGATGAACTCACCAAGATCACCAAGCAGGAAACGGTCGAGGGGGAGCTCGGTCGCTTCCGTCTTTGCCAAGGGGAGGAGCCACAAGATATGTACAACCGGCTCAAAACCTTGGTGAACCAAGTGCGCAACCTCGGGAGCAAGAAGTGGGATGACCACGAGGTGGTTAAGGTTATTTTGAGATCACTTATTTTCCTTAACCCCACTCAAGTTCAATTAATTCATGGTAATCCTAGATACACACTAATGACTCCCGAGGAAGTAATCGGGAATTTTGTGAGCTTTGAATGTATGATTAAAGGCTCAAAGAAGATCAACGAGCTTGATGAGCCCTCCACGTCTGAGGCCCAACCGGTGGCGTTTAAGGCGACGGAGGAGAAGAAGGAGGAGTCTACACCAAGTAGACAACTAATTGACGCCTCCAAGCTCGACAATGAGGAGATGGCCTTAATCATCAAAAGCTTTCGGCAAATCCTCAAGCAACGGAAGGGGAAGGATTACAAATCTTGTTCCAAGAAGGTTTGCTACAAGTGTGGTAAGCCCGGTCACTTTATTGCTAAATGTCCTTTATCAAGTGACAGTGACAGGGATAACGACAAGAAGGGCAAGAGGAGAGAAAAGAAGAGGTACTACAAGAAGAAGGGCGGTGATGCCCATGTTTGCCGGGAGTGGGACTCGGACGAGAGCTCCACCGACTCCTCCTCCGACAAGGACGCCGCAAATATCGCCGTCACCAAGGGACTCCTCTTCCCCAACGTCGGCCACAAGTGCCTCATGGCAAAGGATGGCAAAAGGAAGAAGGTTAAATCTAAATCCTCCACTAAATATGAATCTTCTAGTGATGATAATGCTAGTGGTGAGGAAGACAATTTGCGTATCCTTTTTGCCAACCTTAACATGGAACAAAAAGAAAAATTAAATGAGCTAATTAGTGCTATCCATGAAAAGGATGATCTCTTGGACTCCCAAGAGGACTTCCTAATCAAGGAAAACAAGAAACATGTTAAGGTTAAAAATGCTTATGCTTTAGAAGTTGAAAAATGTGAAAAATTGTCTTGTGAGCTAAGCACTTGCCATGAGACCATTAACAACCTTAGAAATGAAAATGCTAAATTAATTGCTAAGGTTGATTCTCATGTTTGTATTGATTCAACTTTCAATCCTAGAAATGATAATGTTGATTTACTTGCTAGGATTGATGAGTTGAATGTCTCTATTGCTAGCCTTAGAAATGAGAATGAGAAATTAATTGCTAAGGCTAAAGAATTAGATGTTTGCAATGTTACAATTTCCGACCTTAGAACTAAGAATGATATGTTGCATGCTAAGGTTGTAGAATTAAAATCTTGCAAACCCTCTACATCTACCGTTGAGCACACTTCTATTTGTACTAGATGTAGAGATGTTGATATCAATGCTATTGATGATCACATGGCTTTAATTAAACAACAAAATGATCATATAGCATTATTAGATGCCAAAATTGCCGAGCATAACCTAGAGAATGAAAAGTTTAAATTTGCTAGAAGTATGCTCTACAATGGGAGACGCCTGGCATCAAGGATGGCATTGGCTTCCAAAGGGGAGACAATGTCAAACTTAATGCTCCTCCAAAGAATTTATCTAACTTTGTTAAGGGCAAGGCTCCCATGCCTCAGGATAACGAGGGTTACATTTTGTACCCTGCCGGTTATCCCGAGAGCAAAATTAGGAGAACTCATTCTAGGAAGTCTCACTCTGGCCCTAACCATGCTTTTATGTATAAGGGTGAGACATCTAGCTCTAGGCAACCATCCCATGCTAAGTTGCCTAGAAAGAAAACTCCTAGTGCATCAAATGATCATGCTATTTCATTCAAAACTTTTGATGCATCATATGTGCTTACTAACAAATCCGGCAAGGTAGTTGCCAAGTTTGTTGGGGGCAAACACAAGGGCTCTAAGACTTGTGTTTGGGTACCCAAAGTTCTTGTTTCTAATGCCAAAGGACCCAAAACCGTTTGGGTACCTAAAATCAAGAACTAAAATTGTTTTGTAGGTTTATGCATCCGGGGGCTCAAGTTGGATACTCGACAGCGGGTGCACAAACCACATGACAGGGGAGAAGAAGATGTTCTCCTCATATGAGAAAAACCAAGATCCCCAACGAGCTATCACATTTGGGGATGGAAATCAAGGTTTGGTCAAAGGATTGGGTAAAATTGCTTATCACCTGACCATACTATTTCCAATGTTTTTCTTGTAGATTCTTTAGATTACAATTTGCTTTCCGTATCCCAATTATGTCAAATGGGCTACAACTATCTATTTACTGATGTAGGTGTTACTGTCTTTAGAAGAAGTGATGATTCAATAGCATTCAAGGGAGTGTTAGAGGGTCAGCTATACTTGGTAGATTTTGACAGAGCTGAACTCGACACTTGCTTGGTTGCTAAGACTAACTTGGGTTGGCTCTGGCACCGCCGACTAGCCCATGTTGGAATGAAGAATCTTCATAAACTTCTAAAGGGAGAGCACATTTTAGGACTAACAAATGTTCATTTTGAGAAAGACAGGATTTGTAGCGCATGCCAAGCCGGGAAGCAAGTTGGGACTCATCATCCACACAAGAACATCATGACTAGTGACAGGCCACTGGAGCTCCTACACATGGACCTATTCGGCCCGATCGCTTACATAAGCATCGGCGGGAGTAAGTACTGTCTAGTTATTGTGGATGATTATTCTCGCTTCACTTGGGTGTTCTTTTTGCAGGAGAAATCTCATACCCAAGAGACCTTAAAGGGATTCTTGAGACGAGCTCAAAATGAGTTCGGCTTAAGGATCAAGAAAATTAGAAGCGACAACGGGACGGAGTTCAAGAACTCTCAAATTGAAAGCTTCCTTGAGGAGGAGGGCATCAAGCATGAGTTCTCTTCTCACTACACTCCACAACAAAATGGTGTAGTGGAGAGGAAAAATCGAACTCTATTGGACATGGCAAGAACCATGCTTGATGAATACAAGACACCGGATCGGTTTTGGGCCGAGGCGGTCAACACCGCCTGCTACGCCATCAACCGGTTATATCTACACCGAATCCTCAAAAAGACATCCTATGAACTCCTAACCGGTAAAAAACCAAATATTTCATATTTTAGAGTTTTTGGTAGCAAATGTTTTATTCTTGTCAAAAGAGGTAGAAAATCTAAATTTGCTCCTAAAACTGTAGAAGGCTTTTTACTAGGATATGACTCAAACACAAGGGCATATAGAGTCTTTAACAAGTCCTCAGGACTTGTTGAAGTTTCTTGTGACGTTGTGTTTGATGAGACTAACGGCTCTCAAGTAGAGCAAGTTGATCTTGATGAGATAGGTGAAGAACAGGCTCCGTGCATAGCGCTAAGGAACATGTCCATTGGGGATGTGTGTCCTAAGGAATCCGAAGAGCCTCCACATGCACAAGATCAACCATCCTCCTCAACGCAAGCATCTCCACCAACCCAAAATGAGGACAAGGCTCAAGTTGATGAAGGTAAAGATCAAAGAGATGAGCCACCTCAAGATGACGGCAATGATCAAGGGGGAGATGCAAATAATGAAGACAAGGAGGATGAACAACCAAGGCCGCCACACCCAAGAGTCCATCAAGCAATACAACGAGATCACCCCGTCGACACCATCCTCGGTGACATTCATAAGGGGGTAACCACTCGATCTCGTGTTGCACATTTCTGTGAGCATTACTCTTTTGTTTCCTCTATTGAGCCACACAGGGTAGAGGAAGCACTTCAAGATTCGGATTGGGTGATGGCGATGCAAGAGGAGCTCAACAATTTCACAAGGAACGAGGTATGGCATTTAGTTCCACGTCCTAACCAAAATGTTGTAGGAACCAAGTGGGTCTTCCGCAACAAGCAAGACGAGCATGGTGTGGTGACAAGGAACAAAGCTCGACTCGTGGCCAAGGGGTATTCACAAGTCGAAGGTTTGGATTTTGGTGAAACCTATGCACCCGTAGCTAGGCTTGAGTCAATTCGCATATTATTAGCCTATGCTACTTACCATGGCTTCAAGCTTTATCAAATGGACGTGAAGAGTGCCTTCCTCAATGGACCAATCAAGGAGGAGGTCTACGTTGAGCAACCTCCCGGCTTTGAAGATAGTGAGTACCCTAACCATGTCTATAGGCTCTCTAAGGCACTTTATGGGCTCAAGCAAGCCCCAAGAGCATGGTATGAATGCCTTAGAGACTTCCTTATTGCAAATGGCTTCAAAGTCGGCAAGGCCGATCCTACTTTGTTCACTAAAACTCTTGACAATGATTTGTTTGTATGCCAAATTTATGTTGATGATATCATATTTGGGTCTACTAACGAATCTACTTGTGAATAATTTAGTAGGATCATGACACAAAAATTCGAGATGTCTATGATGGGGGAGTTGAAATATTTTCTAGGATTCCAAGTCAAGCAACTCCAAGAGGGCACTTTCATTAGCCAAACCAAGTATACTCAAGACATTCTAAGCAAGTTTGGAATGAAGGATGCCAAGCCCATCAAGACACCCATGGGAACCAATGGGCATCTCGACCTCGACACGGGAGGTAAATCCGTGGATCAAAAGGTATACCGGTCGATGATTGGTTCATTACTCTATTTATGTGCATCTCGACCGGACATTATGCTTTCCGTTTGCATGTGTGCAAGATTCCAAGCCGACCCTAAGGAATCACACCTTACGGCCGTAAAACGAATCTTGAGATACTTGGCTTATACTCCTAAGTTTGGGCTTTGGTACCCTCGGGGATCCACATTTGATTTGATTGGTTATTCGGATGCCGATTGGGCGGGGTGTAAGATTAATAGGAAGAGCACATCAGGGACTTGCCAGTTCTTGGGAAGATCCTTGGTGTCTTGGGCTTCAAAGAAGCAAAATTCGGTCACTCTTTCTACCGCCGAAGCCGAGTATATTGCCGCAGGCCATTGTTGCGCGCAATTGCTTTGGATGAGGCAAACCCTGCGGGACTATGGTTACAAACTAACCAAAGTTCCTCTTCTATGTGATAATGAGAGTGCAATCCGCATGGCGGATAACCCCGTTGAGCATAGCCGCACTAAACACATAGCCATTCGGTATCATTTTCTTCGGGATCACCAACAAAAGGGGGATATCGAGATTTCTTACATTAACACTAAAGATCAATTAGCCGATATCTTTACCAAGCCACTTGATGAACAATCTTTTACCAAACTTAGGCATGAGCTAAATATTCTTGATTCTAGGAATTTCTTTTGCTAATTTGCACACATAGCACACAAGTATACCTTTGATCATATCTCTTTTATATATGCTATGACTAATGTGTTTTCAAGTGTATTTCAAACCAAGTCATAGGTATATTGAAAGGGAATTGGAGTCTTCGGCGAAGACAAAGGCTTCCACTCCACTCTACTACTCATCCTTCGCCGTCACTCCGAGCATCTCTCCAACTTTGGTATAATCTTCACTCATTTATTTTATGACCAAAGGAGGAGAAAGTACTTCGTTGGGCTCTAATAATTCCGTTTTTGGCGATTCATGCCAAAGGGGGAGAAAATATGAGCCCAAAGCAAAAGGACCGCACCAACACCTAATTTTAAAAATTTGGAGATTTTCAATTGGTCAATTTCAAATTAGTATCTTATTATGTTCTAAAGGGGGAGGAAGTAGTATTTCAAAAATGATATATCAAAACCCTTTTGAACACTAAGAGGAGGATCTCATTTAGGGGGAGTTTTGTTTAGTCAAAGGAAAAGCATTTGGATCAAAGGGAGAAAATTTCAAAACTTGAAAAAGCTTCTCAAAATCTTATTTATTTAACTTTAACTATCTTGCAAAAGGACTTTGAAAAGAATTTGCAAAAACAAAACATGTGGTGCAAATGTGGTCCAATATGTTAAAAACAAAGAAACAATCCATGCACATCATGTAAGTATTTATATTGGCTCAATTCCAAGCAACCTTTGCACTTACATTATGCAAACTAGTTCAATTTATGCACATTTATATTTGGTTTGGTTTGTGTTGGCATCAATCACCAAAAAGGGGGAGATTGAAAGGGAATTAGGCTTACACCTAGTCCCTAATTAATTTTGGTGGTTGAATTGCCCAACACAAATATTAGACTAACTAGTTTGCTCTAGAGCATAAGTTATACAGGTGCCAAAGGTTCACACTTAGCCAATAAAAAGACCAAGTATTGGGTTCAAATAAAGGAGCAAGGGTCAACCGAAGGCACCTCTGGTCTGGCGCATCGGACTGTCCGGTGTGCCACCGGACATGTCCGGTGCACCAGAGGCCTCCGACTCCAAACTCGTCACCTTCGGGAATTTCCAGAGGCGACTCCGCTATAATTCACCGGACTGTCTGGTGTACACCGGACATGTCCGGTGCTCCAAGGAAGAGCCGCCTCCGGAACTCGCCAGCCTCGGGAATTCACTTCGGCCACTCCGCTATAATTCACCGGACTGTCCGGTGTACACCGGACTGTCCGGTGTAACAGCGGGGCAACGGCTATTTCGGCGCCAACGGCTACCTGCGACGCATTAAATGCGCGCGCAGCGCGCGCAGAGGTCAGGCACGCCCATACTGGCGCACCGGACAATCTACAGTGCATGTCCGGTGCGCCACCGGACATCCAGGCGGGCCTAGAAGACAGAGCTCCAACGGTCGACCCCAACGGCTTTTGGTGACGTGGCTGTCGCACCGGACATGTCCGGTGTGCACCGGACTATCCGGTGCGCCATCGAACAGACAGTCTCACCAAACGGCTAGTTTGGTGGTTGGGGCCATAAATACCCCAACCACCCACCATTCATTGCATCCAAGTTTTCGAGCTTCCAACCACTATACAAGAGCTAGCATTCATTACAAAGCACACCAAAAAGAGATCAAATCCTCTCCCAACTCCACACAAAGCCCTAGTGACTAGAGAGAGTGATTTGTAGTGTTCATTTGAGCTCTTGCGCTTGGATCGCTTCTTTTTCTTTGGCATTCTTTCTTGTGATCAAATACTCACTTGTAATTGAGGCAAGAGACACCAATCGTGTGGTGGTCCTTGCGGGAAGTTTTGTTTCCCAAGTGATTTGAGAAGAGAAGCTCACTCGGTCCAAGGGACCGTTTGAGAGAGGGAAGGGTTGAAAGAGACCCGGCCTTTGTGGCCTCCTCAACGGGGAGTAGGTTTGAGAGAACCGAACCTCGGTAAAACAAATCCGCGTGTCTCACTTCATTATTTGCTTGCGATTTGTTTTGCACCCTCTCTCGCGGACTCTATTATATTTCTAACGCTAACCCGGCTTGTAGTTGTGATTATTTTTGAGAATTTCAGTTTCGCCCTATTCACCCCTCCTCTAGGCGACTTTCACGGATGCCGTACGCTGGTGCGGCGTTGATGAGCAGGTGGCCGTCGGCGCTGAGGTGGTGGCAGCCGGAGGAGGTTGTCTCTGCCGTCGAGACCGCCAGCGTCGCCTGTACCCCGGACCTCCGTCTCTTTGGCTTGAATGGCTGGTTCTCGTCCTTCGTGGGCGAAGGCTTTTCCGCTGCAGCGTTTGCCCTGAAGCCGTTGCTGCAGCTGTCTAGCCGCCCGAGACGGAGGTCGTTGTCGCTGCTGCTGGAGCGGTTGCCGGTGAGCCGCTTGGAGTTCGTCGTCCCGTGGGCCTCCTGGTCTGGAGGTTGTTCGTACCCGCGGGAACGGAACCGGAGTTCCGTTTGTAATGGCATTTTGAGTGCCGGCGTATGTTCATTGCGGTTGTCGGGGCCTGAACATCTGTGTACTTGTCGTGTTTCTTCCCCATTTCGGGCACCAGGTCTCGCCTGTCGGCTAGCTGAACCGCTTGACCAAATGTGAGTTGCCCTGTGCGGAAGGTGACGAGTGAGGTATCCGTATCCCGGAGGCGTAGGAGTCCCTCGGCTCAGTCGGCCTTGCCGCCCGAGGCTTCTCTTGCTCAGTTAAAGAAACCCTCAGCCGCTCTGCGATGAGCCGGAGCCGGAGGCAGCGGTGTCAGCATGGACAGAGGTGGAGTCGGCTGGAGAAGAAACTTCGTCGGCCCAGGAGTAGGGGACTTCCCAGGCCGAGGTGGTGGAGCAGCGGCGGCTGGAACCTGGCCAGGTTGTCCACTGGCGGGACCAACCCTGGAGTCGAGTTGCCGAGGCCATGAGCCAAGCCGGTGTCCTCGAGGGACAGTTAGCTGAGGCTATGGAGTGGCTAGTTCGGCCGTCTGCTTGGGCCGGGTTCTCGGAGGAGACCCTGGTGGCGATGGCTCGGGCGTGATGCTGACATCTTCCTTCGAGGTGGAGATCCTTCGATCGTGTAGCCGTCCGAGGCCGGGCCGGATTCCGCCGAAGGTGGAGTCGATGCTGGGGGTGCTGCTGCTCCCCCTACTGATGCCTGATCCTGCAGGATCAGTTTGTCTGTAGTATGCGTGTGTTTTTTGCGGCCGCCGAGGCCCAAACATGTTGTCATCGTGTTGTAAAGCTGCGTTTCTTTTCCCCTTGTTTCGAGTATCAGGACTTGTTCGTCGGTAACAGAATTGTTTATCCGAGCGAGAGTTACTTTTCACGGAAGGTGATGAGTGAGGTATCCGTATCCCGGAGGCGTAGGAGTCCCTCGGCTCGGTCGGCCTTGCCGCTTACGTGTACTCTTACTCGTCCGTTGGATTCCGTTATCAATATAGTCGAGAAGGCACGAAAAATCATTTCGGCAGAAAAGTTTTCGAGCGCTAAGACTTGTTCGGACAGTGGAATCGCTTATCCGAGCGTGAGTTACTTATCACAGAAGGTGATGAGTGAGGTATCCGTATCCTGGAGGCGTAGGAGTCCCTCGGCTCGGTTGGCCTTGCCGCTTCGTGTACTCCGTCATTTTCAGGATTCCACTATCGAAGTAGTCGAAAAGCACAAAAGATGTTCTGGCAGAAAGACTTTTTCCGAGGAAAATTTTGACGCAGAGGGGGTTCTCCCCTTCTAGCCCCCGAGGGAGGGTCGAGCTTTGCCGAGGCAAGGCTGACCCTTCCTTGATGGTTGGACTTTACTTGTGTACGTAAACGAGGTATATGAACGACTTGAAAACATCTTAAGGGTAGAAGCGACGTAGCTGTTGTGGCGGAACTGCCCGAATTATTCCAACTTAAGTGCCTCAATCCGGCCTTAGAGGCTAGACCACACTTAAAAGGGAATAACCCGTCAATCCCTCGGATCTAGTCCGACACGGCCACTGACAGGATCAAGTACCACAGTCTCACTCGATGGTGAGTCACAGAGCAAATACAATAAAGCATAAAACCATGCATGGAAGAGTATTAAATTATTACATCACCATTGTCACCATCGGAGTTTTCGCAAAGGTAACCATCATTGTTTTTGGAGTGCAGCGGAAAAATAAACTAACGGTAAATAAATGGAGGGATGGGGAAGCCTGTCCCATCACTCCTCATGCTCCTCCTCAGCCGAGGCAGGGTCCCACTCAACAGTCCAACCCGGTGGCAGGGTGGATGGCCAAGTCACTCCAGCAACCATGTCCTCCAGAGAACCTGTAAAATTGTGCCACAAGCAAGGCTGAGTATACTAATACTCAGCTAGACTTACCCGGTGTGAGGAGTCTATACTCCTCTACCTCTAGACATGCAGCTGTTTGGCTGTGGGGTTTGGTTGCCAAAAGCACTAGCTGAGTTTCTAAATCAAGATTTTAACTTAATCAAGATTAAGTGTGACTCTCTTAAGGCTAAAAGTGTACTATCTATTCATACATAGTAGCAAACATTATTAGCAATCAACAGTTTGTATCATCTCAACCAGTTCCACTTGTTACTCAATGTAGCAGCATGGATCAAGCAGTCTCATTAGCTGCGAGAAGCAGACGATTCGAATCGAGTTTTTATCCTTGCAAGGTAAACCTAAACACACGACATGCAGGGGCACTCCGTCCCCACCCATATCAACCGTCCCCATCGATTCCCCGTCAGCAGATCAGGGCTCACCGCCTTGGCGTACAATGCCCCACTGACCCCGACTGGCCGTCGTGCAGTGGCCGCACTTGTACCCACCATAACCGGAATGGGAGACTACGTCTCAGGTCGCGTGAGGAGGTATGTCCACTGCCAGGTTCACTCAGGTACTAGGCTTACCGATTTACCATATTTCTCGGTATGTGCTTAGTACGTTCAAACGCTTGACTCACGGTACCACACCTTAATCCTTAATCAACCTTTTATTCCGTGAACAACCAATCCCCATGGATTGTTGCCCACAAACCACATCATTATGAGAAGAAAGTGGATACAACCAAATTCCTGACCTCGCGCGAGTGCTAGAAAAATCACTCGACTTCTACCGAGATCCTAATTAATAAAGCAGCTACTCGACCTAGCATACTAGTCTCCATCTCAAAAGGATTCCTGAGATCATGCAACTAGGGTTTCAAACAATTCCTACACTTAAGTGCACAAACAATCCTACAATCATTAAGTGTAGTAAAATAGCATAAATAACAGGTTATGCATAAAACCGGGGCTTGCCTTCCAAAGCAGTGGCAGGCAGGTCCTCTGGTGCAGGCTCTGGTGCTGGGTCGGGGGCAACCTCCTGGGTAGCTCCTTGCTCCGGCACGAGGACGTACTCTCCGTCAGCAAGATTACAGTCTATCGAAATGCGATGAACATGTATGTCATGATTATGCAAAATTTAAGAACATTAAGCTACAGAATTTAAGTCAAGAATTAACTTAGGGCTTCTTGGCTACGAGGGTCTTCTAGTGGTATACATAGACTTATCACCCTTTTTGGGTTTAGGCCTTCCCTTTAAAATAGCATATTGGATTTGTATTGCCTTTATAGATTTTAGTGGACAATTATAAAGGTCTTAGGGGGACATTAAATTCCACCATCCATTTTCTTTTCTTAAGTCCTATCTAGGGTTTCTAGTGGGGGTTTTGAACTATGATGGTAGTTTAAAACTTTCCAAAAATTCTGTAAAAGTTACAGTGGGTTGTTACTGGCTATACTAGCTTGTTTTGATAATTTGAGGCTTAAAGTATAAAAGCTAATCTTTAAACAAAAATAACAATGGTTAGGCAGAATGGGCCACTTTACACTACAAGTCCTGTATTAAAGTGGTTTCTGACCTAATGGTTATTTTTGCTGGCCTCTAGTAGTGATGAAAAGCTCTTGTGCCAAAAATGACAGAGAGCTACATGGTGGTTAATTAATGGTGAATTTCTAAACTTTGGTGCAAAAAGAGTGATTAGAACTAACTTGTCCTTTGAAAAATATCAAACAACAGATTTCAGATTTTTCTCAAGTTCTTATTATCAATACAGTAGTTATCCTAGGGTTTGGGGAGGTTTCACCTTAGGGATATTTTTGTAGGGTTTTTCTAAGTTATCCCTATTTTCTTCATTAAAAAGGTATCTTGTTTATTTTACACTACAACAGGGTATGATATATTTTTCCAGTGAACTACATTGACTAAGTATCTCAACAAAAATAGGTGTGCCCTCTGGTTCATCATTTGTAGCACTTTTTCTATTTTCCTTAACTTAAGTATATTATAGAATAAGGGGTTTAAAATTATCTTAATGTAATAGACAGAGAGGTTCAACATTTTTAACTAAGTTAGTGAGTGAATATAAACTTCTCCAAATTTTTCTAACCCTAGTTAAATAGTGCAACTATTTTTCTTGCTATTATTAAGCTTTTGGCCAAAACTGAAAATAAATCAGAACCTTATATTTTTCTCTAGTTCATATGTGGTTTTATATTTTTCTTAGACATGTTACAGTATTTAGAGTTTGGCAAAATTGGTTTGACCAAATTTGGATGATTTAAACAAAAGTTATGCATTTTTAAAGTTGCTGTCCAATTAAAAACAGATTTAATTAAGGTTTTCTGGAAAAACCAGTTTGCGCCGAGACCCCTAGGGTTAAACCGATTCAACTCTCGCAGATCTACCCCCAGGTCACTATTCATATGAGTCTTGGGCTTTACACTTAACCCCCCCCAGGGTTTTCTTCCTCACACCCGCGGTCCTTCTTCTAAACCGAACAGTAGCCGTAGGAAAGAAAGGACGGCGCGGCTTACCGGCGGCGAGGGAGGTCCGGCGAAGGGTGGGGTCGGCTCGGGGAGGCTCTGGCGGTCACGTCGAGGTGCGGGTCGTCGCCGGAGGTGGCCGGAATCGCCTGGTCCACGAGCGCAGGCGGGTGTCCTCGTCGGCGGCGAGTATACCGGCCAAATCACGGCGAGCTGGTTCAATCCGACGGCACGGTGAGCTTCACGGGGTCGCGTAGTGACTGTGCGCGCAAGGAATCGAAGAATGGCTGAGTGGATTACCCGGTCCACGAACTCCGGCGAGGTTAAGTGCTCCGGCGTGGGTGGACTGGCTTCTCCGGCGAAGGAAACTCCAATTCCTCGCTCGGGGAGTCTCGCAGAGGGGTGCACAAGCTTCTCCGAGGGCGGGACGGGGCTGGAAATGGCGGAGTGGGCCGGTCGACGGTGGCAGGGGGATTGGGTGGCCGCGGACGGCGACGCACGGGCCAACGACGGCGAACCAAGCTCCGGCGAGGGTCGGGTGGGTGCGGACGGGTATGGTCGACGCTCGGGAGGGTTTTATAGGCGCGGGCGTGCACCAGGGCGTTGGCTTGCCCGTTTGGCACGACGCGGGCGCGAGGGGCGCGCGCGGGCGTGCTCTGGCGTGCTCAGAGCGCGTCGAACACGTGGCGCTTTGCTTCTGCCCGTGTTCTTCGCTCTGCTGAGCGGCCAAGCGTACGAATCTCGCCATGTCGACTGTGAAAGATCTCTTCCCTGCACCTAGAGCTACCTATTTCATGTGAGTTCCAAGGGAGGATACGCCCTAGGTTAGGAGATAGACCGGCGCCAAGTTTGGTTTGTCTCACTGCACACTCCGCGACAAAACCGATGTCAAAGCTTGTCAAATGTCCAAGTCTCGGTTTCAAATTTTTCCAGGGGGTGCCTTAAGTGGTATAGCACATTTTTGGTATAGAACCCAAGTGGTTTTGGCGCCATTTTCAAAGTGAACACGGCTGGTCTTTGAATTAGGGCCAAAATGTGACTTAGAGAAAATTAGAGAGCTCTAGCTCTCTCTCCACTTGGAGATTGAAATGGGGTTTCTCCAGGGGCCTTTTTGCAAAATTTCCCCCTCCAAAATGATGGCTATAATGTTGCTTAGGGTTTGGGTAAAAGTTACACATGCTTTACCTACTTGATCATTCTCTCCCCCCCCTTACTTAGGGTTTAGGAAGGTAGGGCTTTGGAGAGAGCTAGGGTTCTTCTCATGTCATGGGCAACTCAATTATAACATGAGCCCCAAGGTTCTTATGTGCTGCCCTAAGCCTTTATCTTATGTGATCACAGCTTCTAGTGCCAAAGTGGCTCCAGCCAGGGTAACACCTGGGTGTTACAACCCTCCCCCCTTAAAGGAATCTCGTCCCGAGATTTAGGTAGAGTTCCTTGGAGGGTGCTTGAAGGGGTGATGGTGGTGTTTCTCCTTTACACAAGTTTCTCTTGTTAACTGTTCTTCGAATGTCATCCTCTTTGCAACTTCAGAAGGAAGCCCTTCTTAAGTTAAGTCCATAACTTAGACTATCCTTGTTATCTAAGTTTTTCTTATAATTGTATTCAAAGGGCAGGTGGGGGTGGGGTTTCGGGGTTACGTACCGGCTTCTTTGGGTAGAAAGTCGGGGAAGCGAGAGCGTAGAAAATTCTCCGTCTCCCATGTAGCTTCTTCTGCTGAATGATGACTCCACTGAACCTTATACATTTTGATTGACCTTGCTCGAGTTGATCTTTCCTTCTGATCCAATACCTTGACGGGGTATTCTTGGTAGGACAAGTCTGGTTCTATCTCAATGTCTGGTTCTGGTAGCACTTCAGTGGGTAGACGAACACATTTTCGCAGTTGAGATACATGGAACACATTGTGAATTGCTGACATATGGGGTGGTAGTTCCAATTGGTAGGCTACGGGTCCACAACTTTCCTTGATCTTATAAGGTCCAATGTAGCGAGGGGCCAACTTGCCCTTGATCCCAAATCTCTGGACACCCTTGGTTGGTGATACCTTAAGATAGACATGATCTCCCACCTCAAACTGCAGTGGCTTCCGTCTCTGGTCATGATAACTCCTTTGCCTGGCCTGAGCAGCTTCCAAGTTCTTCCTGATAACCCTAACCTTTTCCTCTGCTTCAATTACCAAATCTGGCCCAAATATTTCCCTTTCTCCTGCTTGAGACCAATTTAGCGTGGTTCTGCATCTTCTTCCATACAAAGCCTCGAAAGGTGCCATTTTCAGACTAGACTGATAGCTATTATTGTAAGAAAATTCTGCCAAGGACAGACACTTGTCCCAGTCCTTTCCATAGCGTAGTGCACATGCTCTCAACATGTCTTCCAAAACCTGATTTACCCTTTCTGTCTGACCATCTGTTTGAGGGTGATATGCTGAGCTTCGGATTACATGGGTCCCAAGTGATTCCTGTAATTGCTCCCAAAATCGTGCCACAAAAGGTGCTCCTCGGTCAGAGACTATGGTCCTTGGTATCCCATGCAGACGAACTATCTGGTCGACGTAAATTTCCGCATACTTTTCCGTCCGGTGGGTAGTGTGCACTGGCAAGAAATGAGCCGTCTTGGTCAATCTGTCCACAATAACCCATATGGAATCATGGTGTCGGGAGGTATTGGGTAATCCCACTATGAAATCCATGCAAATGTCCTCCCATTTCCAAGATGGTATGGGAAGGGGTTGCAAAGGGCCTGCCGCTTTCAGATGACTAGCTTTTACTCTCTGACAAGTGTCACATTCTGAAACGTACTTGGCAATTTCCCTCTTCATCCTGGTCCACCAATAAAGAGGTCTGAGGTCATGGTACATCTTGTTGCTACCCGGGTGCATGGAGAACTTAGAAATGTGAGCTTCATCCAATATCTTCCTTCTGAGCTCTGGATTTTTGGGAACAACCAATCGATCTTCAAACCATAAAATTCCCTTGCTGTCCTGACGGAAACACTTGTATTTCTCGGCCTTTTGCTTGATCATATCCTTGATGACCTGAACACCCTTATCCCTGAACTGTGCCTGAGCTATTTGTTCTTGCAGTGTAGGCTCCACTGCTATATATCCCAATTCACCGGAAGGAACAACTTCCAGGTTCAGTTTGCACAACTCATCACACAAGGTGGTGATTCTTGCATCCATGTTCATGCAATTACATTGGGTCTTTCGGCTCAAAGCATCTGCCATAACATTTGCCTTGCCAGGATGGTAATGTACCTCCAAATCATAGTCCTTGATTAATTCCAACCATCTCCTCTGCCTCATATTCAGATCTGCCTGAGTGAAAATGTACTTGAGGCTCTTGTGATCAGTGTAAATGTTACAGTGGGCTCCCATCAAGTAGTGTCTCCATATTTTTAGAGCATGAACTACTGCTGCCAACTCCAAGTCATGTGTCGGGTAATTCTGCTCATGAGGTCTAAGGGCTCGGGAAGCATAAGCAATCACTCTGTTCTCTTGCATCAACACACAACCCAATCCTGTCCCAGAAGCATCACAATAAACTTCAAATGGCTTGGTATTATCCGGTTGAGCTAGCACTGGAGCTGTTGTCAATTGTTGCCTCAGGGTATGAAAAGCATCTTCACACTTTTGGCTCCACTCAAATTTGACTCCTTTCTTTAACAGTTCAGTCATTGGCTTGGCAATTCTAGAGAAATCCGGAATAAATCGTCGGTAATACCCTGCCAATCCCAGAAAACTCCTAATTTGCTTCACTGTAGTCGGGGGTTTCCAGTCCATTACTTCTTGCACCTTCTCAGGGTCAACTGATATCCCACCCTGAGAAATTGTGTGACCCAAGAATTTTATTTCTTTCAGCCAGAACTCACACTTGGACAACTTAGCATATAACTGATGGTCGCGAAGTCTTTGAAGCACAATATGCAGATGCTCTGTGTGTTCATCTTCATTCTTGGAGTAAACCAGAATGTCATCAATGAAGACAACCACAAACTTGTCCAGCTCTGGCATGAACACTGAGTTCATCAAGTACATGAAATAAGCCGGGGCATTGGTTAGCCCAAAAGACATCACCAAAAACTCATAGAGCCCATATCTGGTAGAGAAGGCCGTCTTGGGAATATCACTGGTTCGAATCTTGATCTGATGGTAGCCCGAGCGATGGTCTATTTTAGAGAATACCTTGGCTCCTACCAACTGATCAAACAGAACATCAATGCGGGGTAACGGGTACTTGTTTTTGATAGTCACCGCATTGAGAGGGCGGTAATCAACACACATCCTCAAACTCTCATCCTTTTTCTTCACGAACAAGGCGGGACATCCCCATGGTGAAGTGCTTGGTCGAATAAATCCCTTGTCCAGCAATTCTTGCAGTTGCTTCTTCAATTCCGCCAACTCTGCGGGAGGCATCCTATAAGGTCTCTTGGAGATAGGAGCAGTCCCGGGTTGCAATTCAATGGCAAACTCAATGTCCCGGTCAGGTGGCATCCCTGGCAATTCATCCGGGAAAACGTCGGGGTAGTCGCAGACCACTGGGATCTGCCTTACTGGAGACTCTGCCATAACAAAGGCACAAGACTGGGCATCACCCTGGTTGGGTAAATACAAAACAGTCTCGCCATAAGCAGGAGAATGAATTTCAATGGCTCTGGCTGCAATATCCAATATTGCCTGATGTTTGGCCAACCAATCAGTTCCCAAGATGATATCCACACTATCCAGTCCCAAGATAAGAAGGTCAGTTTTAACTATCAAACTACCAAACTTTATGGGCACGTGCCTGCTGATTTGATTTGTGGCAATCCTGCCTCCCGGGGTTGAAATGGTAATAGCCCCGTGGGTGTGGCAAAAAGGCAGCTGGCACTTGACACTAAATTTGGCACTGACAAAACTATGTGAAGCACCAGAATCAAAAAGAACAATAGCAGGAAAATTTAGAACTGTAAAGATACCAGTCATGACGGGTGCTCCCTCTGGAATGTCAGCCATTGTAGTGAAGTTCAGCTTGCCCTGTCTTACTTGCACTTTCTGCCTCTTCCCCTGGTTCTGGTTGACATTTTGCCCCTGCCTCTGCTGATTCTTGGGGCAATTCTTGGCATAGTGCCCAGTACTGCCACAAGTGAAACACCGGTTATCATTAGCCTGGCGGTACTGCTGCTGCTGGTTGTTCCTCTGAACTGGGAATTGGGCACGGTTGGGTGCTTGCTGCTGCTGCTGCTGCTGAGGTGGCCTGATCACCCACCTTCCTTGCTGCTGCTGGGGTCCCCTGCTCTGGGAATCAGACACAATCCTGAAGCGCTGGGGCTGTGACGAGGGTCCTGCCACAGGGGTCTTCCTCTTCTTCTCCGCCTGTCGAGCCAAGATGCAGTCTTCCTGGGAGATAGCCATGTTGACCAACTCATTGTAACTGTTGGCTCTGACGGTGTTGAGACGGTCACGGAGCTTGGTGCTGAGCCCTCTCCTGAACCTGTCTCGCTTCTTCTCATCCGTATCTGCATGGTATCCGGCATACTGACACAGATCGTTGAAGGCCTGGGCATATTGTAACACGGTCCTGCTGCCCTGAGTGAGTGCCAGAAACTCATTGAGCTTCCGGTCCATGATGCCAGCGGGAATATGATGCCCTCTGAAAGCGGCCTTGAACTCCCTCCACTCCACCTCTCTACCATCCGGCTGCATAGCCAGAAAATGGTCCCACCAAGTCCTTGCGGGTCCGCGAAGCTGCTGTGTGGCGAACCTGACCTTGGTGACCTCTGAGCAAGCCCCATGGAGCAGTGGGAACTTGGATTCTACCACCCTCAACCACACATCTGCATCAAGTGGGTCCTCCGACCTGGTAAACAATGGTGGCTGGGTGCTGAGAAACTCCTGGTAAGTAGCAGCGGCGGGGTGACGCTGATGGTCTCCACCATAATGCTGAGGTGGTGGCTGACGCTGAGCTAACTGCCTCAGAATCTCATTCTGCTGGGCCATGAGCTCCTGCAGAGTGGGAGGCGGTGGCGGTGGAGGAACGTGCTCATTCTGTTCACGGCGCGCTCTCCTAGCCATCTGAAAAAGCCACATGGTTGCTTAATAACATATCTCCAAGCTTAAGGTTCGAACATGGTAGGGGAGTCAAAGTAATTGATAGATTTCAAATAAAACAAACGAAAACATGATCCTTCCATCCGAATTTAAATTACCATCAGTCCTCCCTAGACATCCAAAAGAGTTTCACTACTGGTTACATCAAGGAGCAAAAAGACTCAACTCTACCTAGCCTAGTACCCTAAGGGTGCAAAAGCTAAGCTAGCGGCGAGGAGTCCAACTATCACCAATTTCTAACATTAGTCTGGCCTCTACTGAGCGAACGAGGCGACGCTAGACTCGGGGGAAGGGGGTCTCCCTGAGCCAGCGGTGTCTACACTGGAGGCAGACTCATCTCCTCCCTCGATGTCGACGTCCTCGTCAGCCTCCGCATCATGGATCTCTTGGTGATGCATGTCCAGATGCGCATTAGCCTCTGCTAACTGCTGCTGAGTGTTGAGGAGCTGATCCTCGAGGACCTCTATGGTATTCTCCCTGGTACCCACCAGCTCTTCCAACTCATGAATCTCGTCAGTCAGCTGCTCCACCTGTAAATCTTTCTCCACCAGCTCCTGGGATAAATCCACCACGAGCTCCTCCCTGCTATCCAGGGTGATCTTGGTGGCCTCCAACAATGCCATCAGGTGGGACATGGCCTCCCCACGCATCACTTGCAGACGATACAGAGCATTCATGCATCGTACAGACAAGTGGGCGGTGTGGCCTGGGTAGAGAGCCCAGATGTCCTTGGCATGCTCCACCCGATCCTTCCACATCGGGTCGTCCTCCTTTTCCGCGGGGAACAACCCAATGGGGTGGGTAGCCAACTCCAAGGGATGGAATCCGCAGAAGGTAGTCAGCCCATGCAGAGCGATGGCCTCAATAGTGTCCTCAGCCCGGTATCCATAGGACTCGGAGTCCAGTGAACGCCAGCCTGGCTGCAAGGGATGAGGCTCCAAGGTCATCCTCACCCTACAGCGAGGTACCCGGTGCTTCTCGAATAGCTGCACCGCGTACTGAGGGGGTGTCGAATATCCTGCCCCCTGAAGCACCTCCCACAAGATGCGGGGAAAACCCTCTCGCGCAAGTCCGTCAGTGTGGGTCAGTGCATCTCCATCCTCGGAGGATCCGTGGGAAGTCATCTGTGCACGGTTAAGCGTAAGTAAAGAAAAAGAAGTAAAAAGAACAGGGAAAACAAAACTTAACCTGCCTCTGGTTAAAAGAAAAAGGTAGTGAGGACCTAGTTGGCTGCTATTTCACTTTTAAGTCTTTTTATTTAGTCAATTATTTACTTAATTAAGAATGCATGCGTGCACGTCCTGAACGACCTCACAAGGAAATAAAAGGAATAGGGAAGAAGTCCCATCCTGTAAAAGTGGCCTGTAGGGCCTAGTCACTTAGCCACCTAGCTACCCTTCTATTATCCTAAGGCTTCACGTCCTAGGTCTATCCTGCTCGCCCTACTATCTATCCAACATTGTTTCTATCCAGTTTTACTTTTAGAAAAGGGATGGTATTTAGGATTTATTGATTCCTCTGTGGTGGTACAAGCTCCGATACCAGCTGTGGCGGAACTGCCCGAATTATTCCAACTTAAGTGCCTCAATCCGGCCTTAGAGGCTAGACCACACTTAAAAGGGAATAACCCGTCAATCCCTCGGATCTAGTCCGACACGGCCACTGACAGGATCAAGTACCACAGTCTCACTCGATGGTGAGTCACAGAGCAAATACAATAAAGCATAAAACCATGCATGGAAGAGTATTAAATTATTACATCACCATTGTCACCATCGGAGTTTTCGCAAAGGTAACCATCATTGTTTTTGGAGTGCAGCGGAAAAATAAACTAACGGTAAATAAATGGAGGGATGGGGAAGCCTGTCCCATCACTCCTCATGCTCCTCCTCAGCCGAGGCAGGGTCCCACTCAACAGTCCAACCCGGTGGCAGGGTGGATGGCCAAGTCACTCCAGCAACCATGTCCTCCAGAGAACCTGTAAAATTGTGCCACAAGCAAGGCTGAGTATACTAATACTCAGCTAGACTTACCCGGTGTGAGGAGTCTATACTCCTCTACCTCTAGACATGCAGCTGTTTGGCTGTGGGGTTTGGTTGCCAAAAGCACTAGCTGAGTTTCTAAATCAAGATTTTAACTTAATCAAGATTAAGTGTGACTCTCTTAAGGCTAAAAGTGTACTATCTATTCATACATAGTAGCAAACATTATTAGCAATCAACAGTTTGTATCATCTCAACCAGTTCCACTTGTTACTCAATGTAGCAGCATGGATCAAGCAGTCTCATTAGCTGCGAGAAGCAGACGATTCGAATCGAGTTTTTATCCTTGCAAGGTAAACCTAAACACACGACATGCAGGGGCACTCCGTCCCCACCCATATCAACCGTCCCCATCGATTCCCCGTCAGCAGATCAGGGCTCACCGTCTTGGCGTACAATGCCCCACTGACCCCGACTGGCCGTCGTGCAGTGGCCGCACTTGTACCCACCATAACCGGAATGGGAGACTACGTCTCAGGTCGCGTGAGGAGGTATGTCCACTGCCAGGTTCACTCAGGTACTAGGCTTACCGATTTACCATATTTCTCGGTATGTGCTTAGTACGTTCAAACGCTTGACTCACGGTACCACACCTTAATCCTTAATCAACCTTTTATTCCGTGAACAACCAATCCCCATGGATTGTTGCCCACAAACCACATCATTATGAGAAGAAAGTGGATACAACCAAATTCCTGACCTCGCGCGAGTGCTAGAAAAATCACTCGACTTCTACCGAGATCCTAATTAATAAAGCAGCTACTCGACCTAGCATACTAGTCTCCATCTCAAAAGGATTCCTGAGATCATGCAACTAGGGTTTCAAACAATTCCTACACTTAAGTGCACAAACAATCCTACAATCATTAAGTGTAGTAAAATAGCATAAATAACAGGTTATGCATAAAACCGGGGCTTGCCTTCCAAAGCAGTGGCAGGCAGGTCCTCTGGTGCAGGCTCTGGTGCTGGGTCGGGGGCAACCTCCTGGGTAGCTCCTTGCTCCGGCACGAGGACGTACTCTCCGTCAGCAAGATTACAGTCTATCGAAATGCGATGAACATGTATGTCATGATTATGCAAAATTTAAGAACATTAAGCTACAGAATTTAAGTCAAGAATTAACTTAGGGCTTCTTGGCTACGAGGGTCTTCTAGTGGTATACATAGACTTATCACCCTTTTTGGGTTTAGGCCTTCCCTTTAAAATAGCATATTGGATTTGTATTGCCTTTATAGATTTTAGTGGACAATTATAAAGGTCTTAGGGGGACATTAAATTCCACCATCCATTTTCTTTTCTTAAGTCCTATCTAGGGTTTCTAGTGGGGGTTTTGAACTATGATGGTAGTTTAAAACTTTCCAAAAATTCTGTAAAAGTTACAGTGGGTTGTTACTGGCTATACTAGCTTGTTTTGATAATTTGAGGCTTAAAGTATAAAAGCTAATCTTTAAACAAAAATAACAATGGTTAGGCAGAATGGGCCACTTTACACTACAAGTCCTGTATTAAAGTGGTTTCTGACCTAATGGTTATTTTTGCTGGCCTCTAGTAGTGATGAAAAGCTCTTGTGCCAAAAATGACAGAGAGCTACATGGTGGTTAATTAATGGTGAATTTCTAAACTTTGGTGCAAAAAGAGTGATTAGAACTAACTTGTCCTTTGAAAAATATCAAACAACAGATTTCAGATTTTTCTCAAGTTCTTATTATCAATACAGTAGTTATCCTAGGGTTTGGGGAGGTTTCACCTTAGGGATATTTTTGTAGGGTTTTTCTAAGTTATCCCTATTTTCTTCATTAAAAAGGTATCTTGTTTATTTTACACTACAATAGGGTATGATATATTTTTCCAGTGAACTACATTGACTAAGTATCTCAACAAAAATAGGTGTGCCCTCTGGTTCATCATTTGTAGCACTTTTTCTATTTTCCTTAACTTAAGTATATTATAGAATAAGGGGTTTAAAATTATCTTAATGTAATAGACAGAGAGGTTCAACATTTTTAACTAAGTTAGTGAGTGAATATAAACTTCTCCAAATTTTTCTAACCCTAGTTAAATAGTGCAACTATTTTTCTTGCTATTATTAAGCTTTTGGCCAAAACTGAAAATAAATCAGAACCTTATATTTTTCTCTAGTTCATATGTGGTTTTATATTTTTCTTAGACATGTTACAGTATTTAGAGTTTGGCAAAATTGGTTTGACCAAATTTGGATGATTTAAACAAAAGTTATGCATTTTTAAAGTTGCTGTCCAATTAAAAACAGATTTAATTAAGGTTTTCTGGAAAAACCAGTTTGCGCCGAGACCCCTAGGGTTAAACCGATTCAACTCTCGCAGATCTACCCCCAGGTCACTATTCATATGAGTCTTGGGCTTTACACTTAACCCCCCCCAGGGTTTTCTTCCTCACACCCGCGGTCCTTCTTCTAAACCGAACAGTAGCCGTAGGAAAGAAAGGACGGCGCGGCTTACCGGCGGCGAGGGAGGTCCGGCGAAGGGTGGGGTCGGCTCGGGGAGGCTCTGGCGGTCACGTCGAGGTGCGGGTCATCGCCGGAGGTGGCCGGAATCGCCTGGTCCACGAGCGCAGGCGGGTGTCCTCGTCGGCGGCGAGTATACCGGCCAAATCACGGCGAGCTGGTTCAATCCGACGGCACGGTGAGCTTCACGGGGTCGCGTAGTGACTGTGCGCGCAAGGAATCGAAGAATGGCTGAGTGGATTACCCGGTCCACGAACTCCGGCGAGGTTAAGTGCTCCGGCGTGGGTGGACTGGCTTCTCCGGCGAAGGAAACTCCAATTCCTCGCTCGGGGAGTCTCGCAGAGGGGTGCACAAGCTTCTCCGAGGGCGGGACGGGGCTGGAAATGGCGGAGTGGGCCGGTCGACGGTGGCAGGGGGATTGGGTGGCCGCGGACGGCGACGCACGGGCCAACGACGGCGAACCAAGCTCCGGCGAGGGTCGGGTGGGTGCGGACGGGTATGGTCGACGCTCGGGAGGGTTTTATAGGCGCGGGCGTGCACCAGGGCGTTGGCTTGCCCGTTTGGCACGACGCGGGCGCGAGGGGCGCGCGCGGGCGTGCTCTGGCGTGCTCAGAGCGCGTCGAACACGTGGCGCTTTGCTTCTGCCCGTGTTCTTCGCTCTGCTGAGCGGCCAAGCGTACGAATCTCGCCATGTCGACTGTGAAAGATCTCTTCCCTGCACCTAGAGCTACCTATTTCATGTGAGTTCCAAGGGAGGATACGCCCTAGGTTAGGAGATAGACCGGCGCCAAGTTTGGTTTGTCTCACTGCACACTCCGCGACAAAACCGATGTCAAAGCTTGTCAAATGTCCAAGTCTCGGTTTCAAATTTTTCCAGGGGGTGCCTTAAGTGGTATAGCACATTTTTGGTATAGAACCCAAGTGGTTTTGGCGCCATTTTCAAAGTGAACACGGCTGGTCTTTGAATTAGGGCCAAAATGTGACTTAGAGAAAATTAGAGAGCTCTAGCTCTCTCTCCACTTGGAGATTGAAATGGGGTTTCTCCAGGGGCCTTTTTGCAAAATTTCCCCCTCCAAAATGATGGCTATAATGTTGCTTAGGGTTTGGGTAAAAGTTACACATGCTTTACCTACTTGATCATTCTCTCCCCCCCCTTACTTAGGGTTTAGGAAGGTAGGGCTTTGGAGAGAGCTAGGGTTCTTCTCATGTCATGGGCAACTCAATTATAACATGAGCCCCAAGGTTCTTATGTGCTGCCCTAAGCCTTTATCTTATGTGATCACAGCTTCTAGTGCCAAAGTGGCTCCAGCCAGGGTAACACCTGGGTGTTACAGCTGTCGGATGTTCCAAGCGTTGCTGTAGACCTCGCCTTGACTGTTGGCCAGCTTGTATGTTCCGGGCTTCAAGATCTTGGCGATGATGAACGGCCCTTCCCAGGGAGGCGTGAGCTTGTGGCGCCCTCGGGCGTCTTGTCGTAGTCGAAGCACCAAGTCGCCCACCTGGAGGTCTCGGGACCGAACCCCTCGGGCGTGGTAGCGTCGCAGAGACTGCTGATACCTTGCTGAGTGTAGTAAGGCCATGTCCCGAGCCTCTTCCAGCTGGTCTAGTGAGTCTTCTCGGTTGGTCCGGTTGCTTCGGTCGTCGTACGCCCTCATCCTCGGGGAACCGTATTCTAAGTCTGTGGGCCAGATGGCCTCGACCCCATAGACTAGAAAGAACGGCGTGAAGCCCGTGGCTCGGCTTGGCGTCGTCCTCAGACTCCAGACCACCGAGGGGAGTTCCTTCATCCATCGCCTGCCGAACTTGTTGAGGTCGTTGTAGATCCTCGGCTTGAGTCCTTGCAGAATCATGCCGTTGGCACGCTCTACCTGCCCATTCGTCATGGGGTGAGCTACGGCGGCCCAGTCCACCCGGATGTGGTGGTCCTCACAGAAGTCCAGGAACTTTCTGCCAGTGAACTGGGTGCCGTTGTCGGTGATGATGGAGTTCAGGACCGCGAAGCGATGGATGATGTTGGTGAAGAACGCCACCGCCTGTTTGGACCTGATGCTGTTTAGGGGTCGGACCTCAATCCACTTGAAGAATTTGTCGATGGCGACCAACAGGTGCATGTAGCCCCCGGGTGCCTTCTGCAAGGGACCGACGAGGTCCAAACCCCACACAGCAAACGACCAGGTGATGGGTATTGTTTGCAAGGCCTGAGCGGGCAGGTGCGTCTGCCTTGCGTAGAATTGACACCCTTGGCAGGTGCGTACAATCCTAGTGGCGTCGGCCACCACAGTTGGCCAGTAGAAACCCTGTCGGAAGGCGTTTCCAACGAGGGCCCGAGGTGCTGCGTGGTGACCGCAAGCCCCCGAGTGTATTTCTTGCAATAGTTCCTGACCTTCGGCGATGGATATGCATCGCTGGAGGATGCCTGAGGGGCTGCGGTGGTAGAGCTCCTTTCCGTCACCCAGCAAGACGAATGACTTGGCGCGCCGCGCCAGTCGCCGAGCTTCGGCTCTGTCGAGGGGTAGCTCTCCTCGGTGGAGATATTGCAGGTACGGGGTCTGCCAGTTTCGATTAGGCGTGACCCCATTCTGCTCTTCCTCGACGCGCAGTGCCTCACCCTCGGGGGCCGAGGGTGCCTCGGGCTGGGCCGAGGCCTCCTCGGGCTCGGGCGTTTCGTCGGTCTTGACGGAGGGTTGATGTAGGTCTCAGGAGAAGACGTCCGGAGGAACCGTTGTCCGCCCTGAGGCTATCTTAGCCAGCTCGTCCGCAGTCTCGTTGTATCGTCGAGCGACGTGGTTGAGCTCGAGTCCGTAGAACTTGTCCTCCAGGCGCCGAACCTCGTCGCAGTAGGCTTCTATCTTCGGGTCGCGACAATGGGAGTCGTACACCGCCATGAGCGTCGAGGCGCCGGACCCCTTGCTCGATGGCGATGCGCAACCCTTAGCATCAGTCGGTGACAAGCTGTGAGTCGCCATGAGCGTCGAGGCGCCGGACCCCTTGCTCGATGGCGATGCGCAACCCGTTAACCAGAGCCTCGTACTCGGCCACGTTGTTGGACGCCGGGAAATGGAGGCGCAGTACGTAGCGGAGGTGCTTCCCGAGGGGTGAGATGAAGAGCAGGCCCGCGCCCGCTCCTATTTTCATCAGCGACCCATCGAAAAACATGGTTCAGAGTTCCGGTTGGATCGGAGCTGCTAGAAGCTAGGTGTCGACCCATTCTGCCACGAAGTCCGCCAAGACTTGGGACTTGATGGCCTTCCGAGGGGTGAACGAGATTGTCTCGCCCATGATCTCCACTGCCCACTTTGCGATCCTACCCGAGGCCTCTCGGCACTGGATGATCTCTCCCAGGGGGAAGGATGACACCACAGTCACCAGATGAGACTCGAAGTAATGTCGCAACTTTCGCCGCGTCAGAATCACCGTGTACAGTAGCTTCTGGATTTGCGGGTAGCGGATTTTGGTCTCGGACAGTACTTCACTGATGAAGTAGACCGACCTCTGGACGAGCAATGCATGCCCTTCTTCTCGTCTCTCGACCACGATCGCGGCGCTGACCACCTGAGTGGTAGCGGCGACGTAGATCAAGAGGGCTTCTCCGGCAGCGGGGGGCACCAAGATGGGCGCGCTTGTAAGGAGCGCCTTTAAGTTCCCGAGGGCTTCCTTGGCCTCAGGGGTCCAAGTGAAGTGCTCGGTCTTCCTCAAGAGGCGGTACAGGGGTAGGCCTCTTTCGCCAAGGCGTGAGATGAAGCGGCTCAGAGCCGCAAGGCATCCCATGACCCTCTGTACTCCTTTCAAGTCCTTGATGGGCCCCATGTTGGTGATGGTCGTGATTTTCTTCGGGTTGGCCTCGATGCCCCGCTCGGAGACGATGAACCCCAGGAGCATGCCTCGGGGGACTCCGAAGACACACTTCTCGGGATTGAGTTTTACGCCTTTCTCCTTGAGACACTTGAATGTCATTTCAAGGTCAGAGAGGAGGTCAAAGGCTTTCCTCGTCTTGACTATGATGTCATTGACGTAAGCCTCGACCGTTCGGCCAATGTGCTCTCCGAACACGTGGTTCGTGCACCTTTGGTATGTCGTGCCTGCATTCCTCAAACCAAATAGCATAGTGATGTAGCAGTACATGCCAAAAGGTGTGATGAAAGAAGTCGCGAGCTGGTCGGACTCTTTCATCCTGATTTGGTGATACCCTGAGTAGGCATCGAGGAACGACAGTGTTTTGCACCCAGCAGTGGAATCCACGATTTGATCGATGCGAGGCAGAGGGTAGGGAACTTTCGGACATGCTTTGTTTAGACCAGTGTAGTCTACACACATCCGCCATTTCCCGCCTTTCTTTCTCACAAGCACAGGGTTGGCTAGCCATTCGGGATGGAATACCTCTTTGATGAACCCTGTAGCCATCAGCTTGTGGATCTCCTCGCCTATGGCTCTGCACTTTTCTTCGTCGAATTGGCGTAGGGGCTGCTTCACAGGTCAGGCTCCAGCTCGGATATCCAGCGAGTGCTCGGCGACATCCCTCGGTATGCCAGGCATGTCCGAGGGACTCCACGCAAAAACCTCGGCGTTCACGTGGAGAAAGTCGACGAGCACTGCTTCCTGTTTGGGGTCGAGCTCGGAGCCAATCCGGATCTGCTTGGAGGCGTCGTTACTAGGGTCGAGAGGGACGGACTTAACCGCCTCAGCTGGCTCGAAGTTGCCGGCGTGGCGCTTCGCATCTGGTGCCTCCTTGGAGAGGCTTTCCAGGTTGGCGATGAGGGCCTCAGATTCGGCGAGGGCCTCGGCGTACTCCACGCACTCCACATCGCATTCGTACGCGTGTCGGTACGTGGGGCCGATGGTGATGACCCCGTTGGGGCCTGACATCTTGAGCTTGTGGTAGGTGTAGTTGGGGACGGCCATGAACTTGGCGTAGCATTGTCTCCCCAGCACTGCGTGGTAGGTTCCTCGGAACCCGACCACCTTGAACGTGAGGGTTTCCTTTCGAAAGTTGGAGGGAGTCCCGAAGCAGACGGGCAGATCGAGCTGCCCAAGAGGCTGGACGCGCTTCCCGGGAATGATCCCGTGAAAGGGCGCCGCACCGGCCCGGATCGAGGACAGATCGATCTGCAGGAGCCCGAGGGTTTCGGCGTAGATGATGTTGAGGCTGCTACCTCCGTCCATGAGGACCTTGGTAAGCCTGACGTTGCCGATGACGGGATCAACAACGAGCGGGTACTTCCCCGAGCTCGGCACGCGGTCAGGGTGGTCGCCTTGGTCGAAGGTGATGGGCTTGTCGGACCAGTCTAGGTAGACTGGCACCGCCACCTTCACCGAGCAGACCTCCCGGCGCTCCTGCTTGCGGTGCCGAGCCGAGACGTTCGCCACCCGCCCACTGTAGATCATGAAGCAGTCATGGACCTCGGGGAACTTCTCTGCCTTGTGACCCTCCTTCTTGTCGTTGTCGTGGGCCCTGCCACCTTCCGCCGGTGGCCCGGCCTTGTGGAAGTAGCACCGAAGCATGACACACTCCTCAAGGGTGTGCTTGACGGGACCCTAATGATAGGGGCACGACTCCTTGAGCATCTTGTCGAATAGGTTGGCGCCTCCGGGAGGCTTCCGAGGGTTCTTGTGCTCGGCGGCGGCGACAAGGTCTGCGTCGGTGGCGTCGCATTTTGCCTGCGACTTCTTCTTGCCCTTCTTCTTGGTGTCGCGCTGAGCGGACGCCTCGGGGACGTCTTCCGACTGGCGCCCCTGAGGCTGCTTGTCCTTTCGGAAGATGGCCTCGACTGCCTCCTGACCAGAGGCGAACTTGGTGGCGATGTCCATCAGCTCGCTCGCCCTGGTGGGAGTCTTGCGACCCAGCTTGCTCACCAGGTCGCGGCAAGTGGTGCCGGCGAGGAACGTGCCGATGACATCCGAGTCGGTGATGTTGGGAAGCTCAGTGCGCTGCTTCGAAAATCGCCGGATGTAATCCCGTAGGGATTCTCCCGGCTGCTGGCGGCAGCTTCGGAGATCCCAGGAGTTCCCAGAGCGCACATATGTGCCCTGGAAGTTACCGGCGAAGGCTCTGACCAGGTCGTCCCAGTTGGAGATTTGCGCAGGAGGCAGATGCTCCAGCCAGGCTCGGGCGGCGTTGGAGAGGAACAGGGGGAGGTTGCGGATGATGAGGTTGTCATCGTTTGTTCCACCCAGCTGGCAGGCCAGCCGGTAGTCCGTGAGCCACAGTTCCGGCCTTGTCTCCCTCGAGTACTTAGTGATGGTAGTCGAGGCTCCGAACCGGGTCGGGAACGGCGCCCGTCGTATGGCCCGGCTGAATGCTTGCGGACCGGGTGGTTCGGGCGAGGGGCTCTGATCCTCCATGTTGTCGTAGCGTCCCCCACGCCTGGGGTGGTAGCCTCGGCGCACCTTCTCGTCGAGGTGGGCTCGACGGTCACGGCGATGGTGCTCGTTGCTGAGGCGTCTCGGGGCCGCAGGCGCTGTGTCCCGCATGCGCCCGGTGTGGACCGAGGCTTCCCGCACGAAACGGGAAGTCGCGGCGCAATGCTCCGGGAGGTACCCCTGCCTTCGGGAGGCAGAGCTTTCGGCCCGTCAGACCGTGGCATCCTCTAGGAGATTCTTGAGCTCTCCCTAGATATGCCGCCCCTCGGTGGTGGATGGTTCCGGCATTGCTCGGAGTAGTATTGCTGCTGCAGCCAGGTTCTGGCCGACCCCACTAGAAGCCGGGGGCAGCCTCGCCATGGCATCGTCGGTGATGCGGTGCTGAACATCCTGGGCCAGATGACGCGCTTCTCCGGCCGGTGCTCGGCCTGCCCACTCCTGCCCGATATTCTGCTGGAGCTGCACAAGTTGTCCTGCTTCCTCGTCGAGCCTGGCCTGCATCTCACGGATTTGCTCGAGCTGTGCGTCCTGACCCCCCCGCAGGGATTGGGACCACAGCTAGCTCCCGAAGGATGTCAACGCGAGGCGTAGGCCTAGGGGGATCGCCGTCCTCCGGCATACCAAGATGGTTGCCTTCGTCGGGACCCCCCTAGACCGACGTGGAAACATTCGCGACTTGGGCCGCAGTCCTCGTCGCCAAAGCTGTGGCTACCATCGGAGCAATCGGAGAGGCAGTAGTCCCATGCGGTCATGAAGTCCCGCATGGCACTGGGGTTACCGAGCCTAGAGAAATTCCAACCAGAGTCGGGCTTGTCATCTCCCTCGGAACCCGGGGACCCGTAGGTTGAGACAACCGTCAGTCTGTCCCAGGATGACCACATATGGTACCCCGGAGGGTTTGGGTATGCCTTTATGAAAGCGTCCACCGAAGTGGGGTTGCTTGGTGGGTCGAAGCTGAATCTAAAAGGCACAGGATGGAAAACGGACGGTACCTCTTGATCGACGGATGATGACGAAGTCGTGTCGGGGACGGACTGCACCGTTATCTCAGGTACGAGGCTAACGCCCAGCAAGTCCTTCGCGAGCGTGCTGGCGTCGTCCGTCTGCTTACGGTTGGCGTGTTGCGGGGAAACGACGCTCGTCTTCGTCTCAGACGCGAGGTCAACGCCCGACGTGTCCCTCGCTGGGGTGCCGGCGCCGTCGACTCGCTCGACAGCCAACGAGGTGCCGCCTCCTGCTTGGCCATGGTTGCCCCGTCTCCTCCTCCGTCGGTGGGGAAGGTGACGGGACAGACCCGGATGTTGTTCTTCCGTCACGCGAGGAAGACGTCGTCGATTCCGCCGCCGGCGGGCGGGCTAACGGCCGCCATCGTCGTTGCCGCTCGGCGGAGGAAGGAGTATCATGTCGTAGCTGCCGTCGAGGGACATGAACTCAAGACTCCCAAAACGGAGCATCGTCCCGGGCTGGAGAGGTTGCTGGAGACTACCCATCTGGAGCTTGATGGGATGCTGTTTGTCAACACGCAGCAGGCCCCTACCTGGCGCGCCAACTGTCGGCGTTTCGACCCTGGGGGGTCCCTGGACCGACGAGTAAATTGTCGCTACGTGTCCCAGCCCAGATGGGTCGGCGCGAGACGGAGCACAAGGGGGGAAACAGTGAGGGGAAACCGTGGCCTCGTGTTGTCCTGCGCCCAGGGCGGATGCGCTTGCAGTAGGGGGTTACAAGCGTTCGCGAGGGAGAGAGAGAGAGAGCCTGTGCGTCAGCCCGTCCTCCCGCGCGGCCACCTTCTCGTACGAGGGCCCTGGACCTTCCTTTTATAGACGTAAGGAGAGGGTGCAGGTGTACAATGGAGGGTGTAGCAGTGTGCTAACGTGTCTAGCAGAGAGGAGCCAGAGCCCTATGTACATGCCGACGTGGCTGTCGGAGAGGTGTTGGAACCCTGTTCGTGTGGCGTCGTGGCCGTCGGAGGAGCGCTTGAGCCCTGTAGAAGCACAGCTGTCGGAGCTGTCGGGTCCTTGTTGACGTCCCCTTGCTTTCGTAAGGGGCTGAGAACCGCCGTCGTCATGGAGCATGCGGGGTGCCATCATTACTTGTTTTACCGGGGCGAGCCAGATGGGACGCCGGTCTTGTTCCCCGTAGCCTAAGCTAGCTAGGGGTAGGGTAATGATGTACCCACTGCGACGTGGTCAGTCCGAGCCCAAGTTCGGGCGAGGCGGTGACTCCTCCAAGGTCGAGGCTGAGTCCGAGCCCGGGGGTCGGGCGAGGCGGTGAAAGGGAAATGTGCCCTTGGGCCATTTCTAAGTATTTTGGTGATTTAGTGTCCAACACAAGTGCCTAAGTGTAAAAAGGTGGACGAAGTACAAATCAAGGATAAAGGTATGTTTCTCAGACTTAGTACATTGTTTTATGGACTAATGTATTGTGTCTAAGTGCTGGAAACAGGAAAAATCCAATTGAAAATGTCTTGGCTCGAGCAGCCCAGACTTTGCTCAGTCTGGAGCACCGGACTGTCCGGTGGTGCACCGGACAGTGTCCGGTGCGCCAGGCTGGCTCTGGCGAACAGGCTGCTCTCGGGACTTCGACGGCGGTGTACGGCTATAATTCACCGGACTGTCCGGTGGTGCACCGGACTGTCCGGTGGGCCGTTCACAGGCGAACTCGTCGCTCTCGGGAATTCACCGGCGACGTACGACTATAATTCACCGGACTGTCCGGTGTGCACCGGACTGTCCGGTGAGCCAATGGTCGGCCGGGCCAACGGTCGGCCGTGCAATCTGCGTGGGACACGTGGCCGAGCCAACGGCTAGAAGAAGGCACGGGACTGTCCGGTGTGCACCGGACATGTCCGGTGCGCCAACGGCTCTCAGGCTGCCAACGGTCGACTGTGCCATTTTTGGAAGGAAATCGGGCACCGGACAGTGTCCGGTGTGCACCGGACTGTCCGGTGCGCCAGTCGACAGAAGGCAAGATCAGCCTTCCTAGATTGCTCTCAACGGCTCCTAGCTGCCTTGGGGCTATAAAAGGGACCCCTAGGCGCATGGAGGAGTACACCAAGCATTCCTACAACATTCCTAAGCACCAAGACATCAATTCCGCGCCTTTGATTCTTTGTGATAGCAATTAGAGCTCTAGTTGAGTGGTGAACTCATTGAGTTGTGTTGTGAGCTCTCGTTGCGACTTGTGTGCGTGGTGTTGCTGTGATTTCTTGTCTTGAGTGCGTTGCTAATCCCTCCCTTGCTCCGTGCTTCTTTGTGAATTTCAAGTGTAAGGGCGAGAGGCTCCAAGTTGTGGAGATTCCTCGCAAACGGGATTGAGTAAAGCAAGCAAAACACCGTGGTATTCAAGTGGGTCTTTGGACCGCTTGAGAGGGGTTGATTGCAACCCTCGTCCGTTGGGACGCCACAACGTGGAGTAGGCAAGCGTTGGTCTTGGCCGAACCACGGGATAACCACCGTGCCATCTCTGTGATTGATTTCTTGTGGTTATTGTGTTTTGTTGAGACTTCTCACTAGCCACTTGGCATTTACTGTGCTAACGCTTAACCAAGTTTTTGTGGCTTAAGTTTTCAAGTTTTACAGGATCACCTATTCACCCCCCTCTAGGTGCTCTCAATTGGTATCGGAGCCGTTCTCTTCACAAGGGACTAATCGCCCGAAGAGATGGATCCTAAGGGGAAGGGTATCGTGATCAACGATAAAGAGAAGGAATCTTTCGTCAACGAGCCGAAGGATGACAAGCCTACCGACTCGGGCTCGGGCCATAGACGGAAAGATGGGAAGAAGAAGAAGACGAGGCGCATCAAGGAGATCGTCTACTACGACAACAGCGATGAGTCTACTTCTTCCCAAAAGGACGACGACCACAACGACTACGAGAGAAGGAAACCGGTCAATTCGAACTTTTCTTTTGATTACTCTCGTATTCCTCAAAGTACAAATGCTCATTTATTATCTATTCCACTTGGTAAACCTCCTCATTTTGATGGAGAGGACTACGGATTTTGGAGTCACAAAATGCGTAGTCACTTGTTCTCTCTCCATCCTAGTATATGGGAGATTGTAGAGAGTGGAATGCACTTTGATAGTTCGGATAGTCCCATGTTCATTAATGAGCAAATTCATAAGAATGCACAAGCTACTACTGTTCTTCTAGCTTCATTGTGCAGGGATGAATACCACAAAGTGAGCGGCTTGGATAACGCCAAGCAAATATGGGACACCCTCAAGATTTCTCATGAGGGGAACGATGTCACCTTGCTCACCAAGATGGAGTTGGTGGAGGGAGAGCTTGGACGATTCGCGATGATAAGGGGCGAGGAGCCAACCCAGACATACAACCGGCTCAAGACCCTTATCAACAAAATAAGGAGCTACAGAAGCACGTGATGGACGGACCATGACGTCGTCCGACTGATGCTAAGGTCCTTTACCGTTCTTGATCCTCATTTGGTGAATAATATTCGTGAGAATCCCAGGTACACCAAAATGTCGCCCGAAGAAGTCCTTGGAAAATTCGTAAGCGGGCGAATGATGATCAAGGAGGCGAGGTACGTGGACGACGTGTTGAATGGTCCAATCCATGAGCCTCAATCCATTGCTCTCAAGGCAACAAGGAGCAAGGAGGCGTTACCTAGCAAGGTAGCACAAGTTGAGGCGGCAGGGCTAAACGATGAAGAAATGGCCCTCATCATCAAGCGCTTCAAGACGGCGCTTAAGGGTCGCAAGGGACAGCCAAGCAAGACCAAAGCCAAGGGGAAGCGCTCATGCTTCAAATGCGGTAAGATTGGTCATTTTATTGCTAACTGTCCCGATAATGAAAGTGACCAGGAACACGGGAGCAAGAGGGAAAAGAAGAAAAATTACAAGAAGGCCAAGGGCGAGGTACATCTAGGAAAGGAGTGGGATTCGGATTGCTCCTCCTCCGACTCCGACAATGAAGGACTCGCCGCCACCACCTTCAACAAGTCATCCCTCTTCCCCAACGAGCGTCACACATGCCTTATGGCAAGGGAGAAGAAGGTATGTACTCGAGACTCTACTTATGCTTCTTCAAGTGAGGACGAATCTAGTGATGAGGATGAAATAGATTATTCATGTTTATTTAAGGGCCTAGATAGAACCAAGGTAGATAAAATTAATGAATTGATTGATGCCTTGAATGATAAGAATAGGCTTTTAGAAAAACAAGAAGATTTGTTGTATGAAGAACATGACAAATTTGTAGAAGCACAAAAATCTCATGCTTTAGAAGTTAAAAGAAATGAAATGCTTTCTTGTGAATTATCTTCTTGCCATGAGACAATTTCTAGCTTAAGGAGCATTAATGATGATTTGAATGCTAAGTTAGAAATAGCTAGTAAATCAACAACTTGTGTAGAAAATGTTGTTATTTGCAATAGATGTAAAGATTTTGATATTGATGCTTGTAGTGAACACATAGCTTCTATTGCAAAGTTAAATGATGAAATGGCTAGTCTTAATGCCCAACTTAAGGCTAGCAAAAGTGATTTTGATAAACTAAAATTTGCTAGGGATGCCTACACGATTGGTAGACACCTCTCATTTAAGGATGGGCTTGGCTTCAAGAGGGAAGCCAAGAACTTAACAAGCCATAAGGCTCCCATCTCCGCCAAAGAGAAAGGGAAGGCCCCTATGGCAAGTAGTACTAAAAAGAACCATGCTTTTATGTACAATGATAGAAGACAGTCTCATAGGAGTTGTAATGCTTTTGATTCACATGCCTATGATTCTTATGCTATGTATGCTTCCAGTTCTTCCTATATGCATGGTAGAGATATGCCTAGGAAAAATATTCATCATGTGCCTAGAAAGAATATTGTTCATGTTCCTAGAAAAATTATGAATGGTCCCTCTACAATTTATCATGCTTTAAATGCTTCCTTTGCTATTTGTAGAAAGGATAGGAAGATAGTTGCTAGGAAATTAGGGGCAAAATGCAAGGGTGATAAAACTTGCATTTGGGTCCCTAAGGAAATTGTGACTAACCTTGTAGGACCCAACAAGAGTTGGGTACCTAAGACCCAAGCCTAAATTTGCCTTGCAGGTTTATGCATCCGGGGGCTCAAGCTGGATTATCGACAGCGGATGCACAAACCATATGACGGGGGAGAAGAAGATGTTCACCTCCTACGTCAAAAATGAGGATCCCCATGATTCAATTATATTCGGTGATGGGAACCAAGGCAAGGTAAAAGGGTTAGGTAAAATTGCTATTTCATCTGAGCACTCTATTTCTAATGTGTTTTTAGTTGAGTCGCTTAGATATAATTTGCTATCTGTTAGTCAATTATGCAAAATGGGATATAATTGTCTATTTACAAATGTAGATGTGTCTGTCTTTAGAAGATGTGATGGTTCACTAGCTTTTAAGGGTGTACTAGACGGCAAACTTTATTTAGTTGATTTTGCAAAAGAGGAAGCCGGTCTAGATGCATGCTTAATTGCTAAGACTAGCATGGGCTGGTTGTGGCATCACCGCTTAGCACATGTGGGGATGAAGAACCTTCACAAGCTTCTAAAGGGAGAACACGTGATAGGTTTGACTAACATGCAATTCGAAAAAGATAGACCTTGTGCAGCTTGTCAAGCAGGTAAACAAGTGGGAGGAGCACATCACAGCAAGAATGTGATGACCACTTCAAGACCTCTGGAGCTGCTGTATATGGACCTCTTCGGACCCGTCGCCTATCTGAGCATAGGAGGAAGTAAGTATGGTCTAGTTATTGTTGATGACTTTTCCCGCTTCACTTGGGTGTTCTTTTTGCAGGATAAGTCTAAAACCCAAGGGACCCTCAAGCGCTTCCTAAGGAGAGCTCAAAATGAGTTTGAGCTCAAGGTGAAGAAGATAAGAAGCGACAACGGGTCCGAATTCAAGAATCTTCAAGTGGAGGAGTTCCTTGAGGAGGAGGGAATCAAGCACGAGTTCTCCGCTCCCTACACACCTCAGCAAAATGGTGTGGTAGAGAGGAAGAACAGGACGCCCATTGATATGGCGAGGACTATGCTTGGAGAGTTCAAGACCCCTGAGTGTTTTTGGTCGGAAGCCGTGAACACGGCTTGCCACGCCATCAACAGGGTCTATCTTCATCGCCTCCTCAAGAAGACCTCATACGAGCTGCTAACTGGTAACAAACCCAATGTATCGTACTTTCGTGTATTTGGGAGTAAATGCTACATTCTTGTGAAGAAAGGTAGAACCTCTAAATTTGCTCCCAAAGCTGTAGAAGGGTTTTTATTAGGTTATGATTCAAATACAAAGGCGTATAGGGTCTTCAACAAATCATCGGGTTTGGTTGAAGTCTCTAGCGACGTTGTATTTGATGAGGCTAATGGCTCTCCAAGAGAGCAAGTTGTTGATCTTGATGATGTAGATGAAGAAGACGTTCCAACGGCCGCGATACGCACCATGGCGATTGGAGATGTACGGCCTCAGGAACAATTGGAGCAAGATCAACCGTCTTCCTCAACTATGGTGCATCCCCCAACCCAAGATGACGAACAGGTACCTCAAGTGGAGGCGTATGATCAAGGGGGAGCACAGGATGTTCAAGTTGAGGAGGAAGAAGCACCTCAGGCACCTCCAACCCAAGTTCGAGCGACGATTCAAAGGGATCATCCTGTCGACCAAATATTGGGTGATATTAGCAAGGGAGTAACTACTCGTTCAAGATTAGTTAATTTTTGTGAGCATTACTCCTTTGTCTCTTCTATTGAGCCTTTCAGGGTAGAAGAGGCCTTGCTAGATCCGGACTGGGTGTTGGCCATGCAGGAGGAACTCAACAACTTCAAGCGCAATGAAGTTTGGACACTGGTGCCTCGTCCCAAGCAAAATGTTGTGGGAACCAAGTGGGTGTTCCGCAACAAACAGGACGAGCACGGGGTGGTGACAAGGAACAAGGCTCGACTTGTGGCAAAAGGTTATGCCCAAGTCATAGGTTTGGACTTTGAGGAGACGTTCACTCCTGTGGCTTGGCTAGAATCAATTCGTATTTTGCTAGCATATGCTGCTCACCATTCTTTCAGGTTGTACCAAATGGATGTGAAGAGCGCTTTCCTCAACGGGCCGATCAAGGAGGAGGTGTACGTGGAGCAACCCCCTGACTTCGAGGATGAACGGTACCCCGACCACGTGTGTAAGCTCTCTAAGGCGCTCTATGGACTTAAGCAAGCCCCAAGAGCATGGTATGAATGCCTTAGAGACTTTTTAATTGCTAATGCTTTCAAGGTTGGGAAAGCCGATCCAACTCTTTTCACTAAGACTTGCGATGGTGATCTTTTTGTGTGCCAAATTTATGTCGATGACATAATATTTGGTTCTACTAACCAAAAGTCTTGTGAAGAGTTTAGCAGGGTGATGACGCAGAAATTCGAGATGTCGATGATGGGCGAGTTGAACTACTTCCTTGGGTTCCAAGTGAAGCAACTCAAGGACGGCACCTTCATCTCCCAAACGAAGTACACGCAAGATTTGCTCAAGCGGTTTGGGATAAAGGACGCCAAGCCCGCAAAGACGCCGATGGGAACCGACGGACACACCGACCTTGTAACACCCACTTTGTAATTGCTAGGAATAATAGCAATAGAGAAACATCTTCTCTTTATGTGAGTTTGATCATTATTCATCATCATATGAGAACACCATGTCCAAGAACAAATAATGAAAAGATATGCTACTAAATTGTTGCATCATGCTGGATATTTTATTTTTGTGTGCATTGTGTGACAAGAAAAATATTACATATCCAAATGAGAAATTAAATCCTAAAATAATCCTAGGATTAAGAAAAGAGAGAAGGAAAAGATTATACAAATTATAGGAAAGTAAATGTATGAAAGAATACATTTTGTTCCCCACTAATATTCTAATTTAAGTGTTTAACCCAGCTAAGAAGATCACAAACAAGTTTGAATTCAAATTGGGATTTAAATTTGAAAATAGGAAATAAAACAGAAAAAGAAAAAGAAAAGGATACTATACCTAACTGGGCCACGGAACCGCATTTCGGCCCAATTCCGAATTTCACCCGCGCGGCCCAACCGAGCTATTCCGCTGCGCCGACACATCTGGCCCAGTCGTCAGCTGCTCTCGCGCGCGCGCGTCCACCACCGTGTCACTGAGCCGCGGGACCCACCGCTCAGCTACACACTACGGCGCCGCGCGCTCGCCTCACACTCGCTGCGAACTCGGACCCACCTGTCATCTCTTCGGTTTGCCGTCAACCAACGACGCGAAGGCCGCGGCGAAGATGTCGCGAACGACCCGTTCCGTCGAGCCTATAAGCTCAGGGGTTCCTTTCCCCCTCTCGACTGCAACACGCCCGTAAATCCCTCCCCCATCAAACGCTCCCATCGCCGAGAACCCGACCACTCTTTCACCCCGCAGTGCACCAAAATCACCGCCGCCAGGGTAGTGCTCCGCCCGCCGCCGCGGAACCCCGCTTGTGCTGCCGTTCGGGCCTCGGATTGGGATTGGGGAGCTTCGCCCTGCGGTGTGCGACTTGACCGTGGCCTCAGCGTGCAGGATCGGGCGCCTGGGCGACGTGAATTCCTCACCGCACATCGTCCTCCGCTGCGCGCCGCGAACTGGAGTCTACCGCCATTCAATCGAGGTATTAACGCCACCCGCGTGATCGCATTGTTGTCCAGTAGGTTTAGCATTAGTTAATCGCACTTTAGCCGACTCTAGAGCGCGCAATCGCTTCGCCGGCGTGTGAGCTCGCCGCGGTGGTGTCTCGGCGCGGCGCCGTCGGGAGGAAGACGATGTCGCTCGGCCGTTGGATCAGGCGCGTACGGGTACGATTAGATCCAGGGTTAGGGTAATCGTGACCGTCGGATGGCGCTCGGACGGTTCCGATTAGATTAGGGCGTACCTCTTCGGGGATTGAACCAGAGCCGTTAGATCGGATCGGACGGTTCTGGGTGACTCGAGCTACATTAAATCTGGACCGTAGATCTCCAATCCAACGGTGCGCGCTGCGTACCGGTTCGCTGGATTTATCATCTAATCAGGGCCGTTCATTTGTGATCGTGCGGCTCTCGGCGGTGAAAACCCTTTCGCGCTGGCATATTTGTTAAAGAGCCCCTGGACTTCCTAGGAATCAACCCGCCGTCCAGTGCACTGTGCGCTGTGTCTATAGACTTTTACCCCGAGACCCCTAGGTTTCCTGGAAATTGACGCCCAGTCCATAACTTTATAAAACCAGAGAAAAGGATTATTAAATGGATTTTTAATAGGAAAATAATTGCTAGAACTTTATAAATTCATAGAAAATTCATACTAACTCCAAATTCATCCATTCCAGTTGCTAAAATTTTGTAATTTTATTCTCTAGCTCTTAGTGTCTCTGTTTTGGCATAAAAACAGTAAGGAGATTTATTTATCACTTAATCCTATTTAAAGCACATAAAATCTTTGAAAATGCATAACTTAAAATCTATAATTCAGAAAAATATGATTTCTGTTCCTAGGATTTTATTTTAATATGTAGAATATCTCTGTGCATTTTGTTTATATGTTTGGTGTAATGTTAATTTCTCTATATGCACTGTGCTTGTTTGTATTGTGGCGAGTAGAAGAGCCCGTTGCTGAGGATCCTGGTGAGCAGCAGGTTGAGGTAGCTGAGCAGGAGCTCATTGCAGGCAAGTTGTGCCCTTGACCACTTTTTACCCAATAATGTTCTTTAATATCACTTATCCATGCATAGGTTAATTTTGATGGGACCCAATAGGTCACCCTAGATTGTTTATCTCATTACCTTGTTTACCCCTGAATCACTTGGGTAGTTTGCTATTGCTTTATATGGTTTTGGGATAATCATTTATTACCTCTATGTTCCAAGTCTTGTTATTATTCTGTTTATGTTCATGTTGATATCATTAATGTTAATTGGAACATAGAGCTTAACTTGAGAACCACGTGCCACCACAAGGGTGGAATGGGACGCCCTTGGCTGACTAATTAGGAAAGCTAGTGGAAGACTACCTTACCCGAAAGGGGCAAGGGCAGTAGGGGAGAGGTCAGTGCGGGGAGGTCCCTGGTTGATTTTGCTGCGATGGCTATCAGCCAGGAACCCTTTACTGGATCTTCCCATAAACTGTAGCGGGTTTTCGGAAGCTAGTGGAACTTTGTAAAGGCCTCGTAGTGTTGCCCTGCCGTGCTTCCTAGGTAGAGGTATATGGGATTCATGACCCCTTGGCAGATGGGTAACATGACTTGTGGGTAAAGGGTACAACCTCTGCAGAGTGTAAAACTGGTATACTAGCCGAGCTCACGGTCACGAGCAGCTCAGGACTCTCTGATGTTTAAATTATGGAACTTAAATTCAATTTTGCCATTTGCATTGCATGGGTTTGTTATTAATTTTGTTCTATTACTTTACTTATGGTTTGGTATTTACTTACACTTAGTAATTGCTAATAAAATTTTGACCAACTGCTTAAAAGCAATGCTCTGCTTTAACCCCTGTCTTTGATTAAGCCTTACACATCACATGAACTTACACCTTTGTGAGTTTATGTCCACTGGTTCCCCACAACTTGTTGAGCTATGATCATGTGTGAGCTCACCCTTGCTGTCTCACACCCCCCCACAGGAGAAGATCAGGTGGTTCAGGAGGAGCCGCCTAACACTGAGGAGTTCGATCTGATCTAGGTGGCGTTTCCCAGTCGACATCTGCGCCGTCGATCCTTAGTTTGTTTTATCTTTATTACTTTATTTTGTAATAAGTCTTCCGCTATGTAATAAATACTCTGATGTTAATGACATTTATCTCTATACACTCTGTTATTATATATGTTGTCTTCTTGGCGCATGTATGAGATGCACCCGGCTTTGTTCTTTAAAACCGGGTGTTACAGAAGTGGTATCAGAGGAAATGTTGACTGTAGGACGAAACCTAGATAGAAATGGACAAAACCCTTACCTACTTATCTCGTTCTGATTCATTCTACACTCACCTTACTCTGATTCTTTCTACACTCCTTCTTGATCCTGTCTCACCTTCTACTGTTCTACTCTGATTACTCTTATCTTTTCTACTCTAAGACAAGATGGATTCCACACCTTGGAATCCTATGACTATGATCTTTCTAAGAGATAGGGAACCTAAGACAAAAATTTAAAACTATTTTCTCTATTTAAAATGTTGTTTGATTGTGCTGATGCTAAATGCCTGATTTGCTTCTTTGATTGATTGAAATAGTATAGATGGACATCTTAGCATGTACCACTATAAGGTATTGAATTAGCTAGGATGTGTAAAATATTAATCTGCTTAGCTAATAAATCCCCCAAAGTAACCTGATTTGTAAATACCTGCCTTGTCTGCTATTTTCTTACCATATGTATCTAACTCAGATGGTCAATACCAGGCGGGGTGGTGGAATTGACTTGCCTCCTAACCAACACACTCGAAGACAACCTCAGCCACAACCTGCTGCGATGAATCCTCCTAATCCTCCACCAGGCGGAGTTGACCCACTGGTTGCTGCTCAGATGGCAATGATGCAGCAAATGGCAGATACTATGGCGGATATGCGTGCTCAGATGCAGCAAGAACGCCAAGAGATGCGACAGGAGAGAGAGGATATACGACAGGAGTTGCGCCAGGAGCGAGATGAGATACGCCAGGAAAGGAGGGCGCAACAACAGCAGCTGCAACAGCAAATGCAACAACAACAGCAGCAAGTGCCACTGCCTCCACCACCACCACCAGTTCCACCCCGAGACAAGCATAGGGAGTTCATGAGCCATAAGCCACCCACGTTTGCAAGTTCACCTGATCCACTGGACGCGGATGATTGGCTAAAAGCAATTGAGAAGATGCTGAATATTGCACAATGCACTGACAGGGAGAAGGTCTTATATGCTTCTGGACGTCTGATTGGTCCTGCTGCTGACTGGTGGGATTCTTATACTGCTGCCCACGATGCTGCTGATACTATTACCTGGGCAGAGTTCAGTACACAATTCAGGAACTACCATATTCCCGCTGGTATGATAAAGATCAAGAAGAAGGAATTTCTGTCGCTGAAGCAGGGGAGTATGTCAGTCAGCGAGTACAGAGACAAGTTTATTCAGTTATCCAGATATGCCCCTGAAGAAGTTGCTGAAGACGAGAGGAAGCAAGAGCATTTCATTGAAGGACTTAATGGACCATTGCAGTATGCTCTTGTGGCACACACATTTCCATCATTTCAGAGGCTGCTTGATAAGGCACTGGCTATTGAACACAAGCGTGTTCAACTGGGAGATTTGAAGAGGAAGGCTATATCTCAAGGACAAGGGAGCAGCAGTGTTCGTCCTCGCTACAGTTCACCACAGAGTACACCGACTCGACCCGGAGGACCACGCCCAGTTCCACAATCACCACTGAGGACTCCACCTCCTCGACAGGCTACCCCTACTGGCACCCCGACGAAGTTTTCAGGACAGAGTCCGGGCACTCAATGTTACAAGTGTGGGAAGATTGGTCATTATGCAAATGTCTGCCCACAGAGGATTGCCACTACTCCAGTTCAGAACAGGCAGCAAACTCCAGGAACTGGCAAGGGATATTCTATTGCCAAGGTTAATCAAGTCAGCGTGGATGCTACTCCGGATGGAGGGGACCTCGTAATTGGTATGTTTTATGTTAATGCAATTCCTGCAACCATATTATTTGATTCTGGAGCTACACATTCATTCATGTCTGCTCGTTATGCCAACACAAATGAAATACCACTGCTAAATATGAGAAAACCCCTGATAGTAATTACACCTAAAGGGCATGTTGAGGCAAATCAAATGACACGTAGATTGACATTAACTATTATGGGTAGAGAATTTGGAGCTACTGCTATAATATTGGAGTCAAGCAGTATAGATTTGATTCTTGGTATGTCATGGCTAAGAAAGGCAAAGGCCGTTATAGCATGTGGTAGAGGTACCGTAGAACTCACTACTACTAAAGGAGAAAGGTTTCAAGTTAACATTGCAGTAACCTCCTCATCTATGCGTGCAATGTTCTTTATACCTGAGGAGTTTGTTGGTGACAATATCCGGGTGGTTAGAGATTTTCCGGATGTCTTTCCAGAGGAGTTACCAGGAATGCCACCTGATAGAGAAGTTGAGTTTGTTATTGACCTCTTACCTGGAACCGCCCCTATTTCTAAACGGCCATATAGAATGTCCGTAGAGGAGTTGAAGGAACTTAAGAAGCAGTTAACTGAGTTACAAGAGGCTGGGTACATTCGTCCGAGTTCCTCACCTTGGGGAGCACCGGTCTTGTTTGTACAGAAGAAGGATGGATCGCAACGGATGTGTGTGGATTATAGGTCTCTTAATGATGTTACAGTGAAGAACAAATACCCGTTGCCCCGTATTGAGGATTTATTTGATCAGATGAGAGGTGCTAGAGTATTCTCGAAGATTGATCTCCGATCGGGATACCATCAGATGAGGATTAGACCATCGGATATTCCCAAGACGGCTTTCTCGACTAGATATGGATTATATGAGTTCACAGTTATGTCGTTTGGATTGACTAATGCACCAGCTTATTTTATGAACTTAATGAACAAGGTGTTTATGGAGTATTTGGACAGATTCGTCGTGGTATTCATCGACGATATTCTTATTTATTCTCAGAGTGATAGTGATCACGAGGAACATCTGAGGATGGTGCTACAGAAGCTTCGAGATAATCAACTCTATGCTAAGTTCAGCAAGTGCGAGTTTTGGATTGGCGAAGTGCCATTTCTTGGTCATATTATTTCTAATGGAGGAATAGCAGTGGATCCTGCTAAAGTTAAGGAAATAATGGAGTGGAAAGTCCCCACTACAGTTACTGAGATTCGGAGCTTCTTGGGACTTGCTGGATATTATCGGAGGTTTATCGAAGGATTTTCTAAGATTGCTAAGCCGATGACTTCGCTTTTGGAGAAAGGAAAAGAATTTAAGTGGGACGAGAAGTGTCAAGACAGCTTTGATCTATTGAAGAAAAGATTGATGTCGCCCCCAGTATTGGTTATGCCAGACTTGCAGAAAGGATTTGATATCTATTGCGATGCATGTGGCCAAGGCTTAGGATGTGTGCTCATGCAAGAAGGACATGTGATCGCTTATGCTTCTCGTCAGTTGCGGAGACATGAATTGAACTACCCCACTCATGACTTGGAATTGGCAGCCGTTGTGCATGCACTTAAGATTTGGAGACATTATATCATGGGGACCAAGTGCCAAGTGTATACGGATCATAAGAGTTTGAAGTATATATTCACTCAGAAGGATCTCAACCTTAGGCAACGCCGTTGGTTGGAGCTTATCAAGGATTATGATTTGGAGATTCACTATCACCCGGGCAAGGCGAATTTGGTTGCAGATGCCTTGAGTCGCAAGGAGCATGTTCATTCAGCTGTTGTTGCCCAGCTACCCGATGAGATTGTTGAGGACTTCAGGAGACTTAACCTGGGGATAGTTGCTCATACTGAGGGAGTTACTATTGATGTGGAACCTACTTTGGAGCAAGAGATCCGCAAGGGACAAATTGGTGATGATAAGATAAAAGAGATTAAGGATCTGATTACTGAAGGTCGAGTTCCGGAGTTCACGGAAGATGAGCAGGGCACTGTATGGTTCAAGGACAGGATATGTGTTCCTGATGTTAAAAGCCTTCGAGAGACTATATTGAAGGAAGCCCATGACTCGGATTATTCTATTCATCCTGGTAGTACCAAGATGTATCAAGATTTGAAACGGAAATATTGGTGGTATGGATTGAAAAGAGATGTAGCTGCACATGTGGCTATGTGCGATGTATGTCAAAGAGTTAAGGCTGAACACCAGAGGCCAGCTGGACTACTGCATCCACTGAAGATACCCGAGTGGAAATGGGAAGAGATTGGTATGGATTTCATTACTGGATTGCCTCGCACCCAGAAAGGATATGATGCAATATGGGTGATTGTGGATAGATTGACTAAGGTGGCTCACTTTATTCCTGTCAAGACTACTTATAAAGGTTCTCAGTTAGCAGAGTTATATATGGCTCGGATTGTGTGTTTACATGGAGTACCAAAGAAGATCGTGTCTGATCGAGGTTCGCAGTTTACCTCAAGATTTTGGAGAAGCTTTCATGAGAACATGAGTACAAAGCTGAATTTCAGTACAGCCTATCACCCTCAGACGGATGGACAGACTGAAAGGACTAATCAAGTATTGGAAGATATGTTGAGAGCATGTGCTCTTCAGCATGGAGGAAGTTGGGATAAGAGTCTACCTTATGCTGAATTCTCATATAATAATAGTTATCAGGCCAGTCTGAAGATGTCACCTTTTGAAGCTTTGTATGGGAGAAAGTGCAGGACTCCTCTATATTGGGATCAGACTGGAGAGAGACAGTTCTTTGGGCCTGAATTGATTCAAGAAGCAGAAGAACAAGTTCGTATAATTCGAGAGAATTTGAGAGTGGCTCAAACCAGGCAAAAGAGTTATGCTGATAATAGAAGGAGGCCACTGGAATTTGAAGAAGGAGATTATGTGTACCTCAAGGTGTCACCACTTCGTGGAATGAGGAGATTTAAAGTTAAGGGCAAATTGTCCCCTCGCTATATTGGACCATTTCTGATCTTTAGAAGAGTTGGGGAGATGGCATACCAACTCGAGTTACCTGCTAGTCTAGCAGATGTGCATAATGTGTTCCATGTATCTCAACTCAAGAAATGTCTCCGTGTCCCCGAGGAACAGTTACCCATGGAAGAGCTTAGTGTTCAAGGTGATTTGACTTACACGGAGTACCCGATCAAGATTTTGGATACATTAACTCGGGTGACAAGAAATAAGGTGATAAAGATGTGTAAAGTGCAATGGAGTCACCACAGTGAAGATGAAGCAACTTGGGAAAGGGAAGAAGAGCTTCGCATAGATTTTCCCCACCTTTTCTCTAGTTCTTCTTAAATCTCGAGGACGAGATTATTTTTAAGGGGGGTAGGATTTGTAACACCCACTTTGTAATTGCTAGGAATAATAGCAATAGAGAAACATCTTCTCTTTATGTGAGTTTGATCATTATTCATCATCATATGAGAACACCATGTCCAAGAACAAATAATGAAAAGATATGCTACTAAATTGTTGCATCATGCTGGATATTTTATTTTTGTGTGCATTGTGTGACAAGAAAAATATTACATATCCAAATGAGAAATTAAATCCTAAAATAATCCTAGGATTAAGAAAAGAGAGAAGGAAAAGATTATACAAATTATAGGAAAGTAAATGTATGAAAGAATACATTTTGTTCCCCACTAATATTCTAATTTAAGTGTTTAACCCAGCTAAGAAGATCACAAACAAGTTTGAATTCAAATTGGGATTTAAATTTGAAAATAGGAAATAAAACAGAAAAAGAAAAAGAAAAGGATACTATACCTAACTGGGCCACGGAACCGCATTTCGGCCCAATTCCGAATTTCACCCGCGCGGCCCAACCGAGCTATTCCGCTGCGCCGACACATCTGGCCCAGTCGTCAGCTGCTCTCGCGCGCGCGTCCACCACCGTGTCACTGAGCCGCGGGACCCACCGCTCAGCTACACACTACGGCGCCGCGCGCTCGCCTCACACTCGCTGCGAACTCGGACCCACCTGTCATCTCTTCGGTTTGCCGTCAACCAACGACGCGAAGGCCGCGGCGAAGATGTCGCGAACGACCCGTTCCGTCGAGCCTATAAGCTCAGGGGTTCCTTTCCCCCTCTCGACTGCAACACGCCCGTAAATCCCTCCCCCATCAAACGCTCCCATCGCCGAGAACCCGACCACTCTTTCACCCCGCAGTGCACCAAAATCACCGCCGCCAGGGTAGTGCTCCGCCCGCCGCCGCGGAACCCCGCTTGTGCTGCCGTTCGGGCCTCGGATTGGGATTGGGGAGCTTCGCCCTGCGGTGTGCGACTTGACCGTGGCCTCAGCGTGCAGGATCGGGCGCCTGGGCGACGTGAATTCCTCACCGCACATCGTCCTCCGCTGCGCGCCGCGAACTGGAGTCTACCGCCATTCAATCGAGGTATTAACGCCACCCGCGTGATCGCATTGTTGTCCAGTAGGTTTAGCATTAGTTAATCGCACTTTAGCCGACTCTAGAGCGCGCAATCGCTTCGCCGGCGTGTGAGCTCGCCGCGGTGGCGTCTCGGCGCGGCGCCGTCGGGAGGAAGACGATGTCGCTCGGCCGTTGGATCAGGCGCGTACGGGTACGATTAGATCCAGGGTTAGGGTAATCGTGACCGTCGGATGGCGCTCGGACGGTTCCGATTAGATTAGGGCGTACCTCTTCGGGGATTGAACCAGAGCCGTTAGATCGGATCGGACGGTTCTGGGTGACTCGAGCTACATTAAATCTGGACCGTAGATCTCCAATCCAACGGTGCGCGCTGCGTACCGGTTCGCTGGATTTATCATCTAATCAGGGCCGTTCATTTGTGATCGTGCGGCTCTCGGCGGTGAAAACCCTTTCGCGCTGGCATATTTGTTAAAGAGCCCCTGGACTTCCTAGGAATCAACCCGCCGTCCAGTGCACTGTGCGCTGTGTCTATAGACTTTTACCCCGAGACCCCTAGGTTTCCTGGAAATTGACGCCCAGTCCATAACTTTATAAAACCAGAGAAAAGGATTATTAAATGGATTTTTAATAGGAAAATAATTGCTAGAACTTTATAAATTCATAGAAAATTCATACTAACTCCAAATTCATCCATTCCAGTTGCTAAAATTTTGTAATTTTATTCTCTAGCTCTTAGTGTCTCTGTTTTGGCATAAAAACAGTAAGGAGATTTATTTATCACTTAATCCTATTTAAAGCACATAAAATCTTTGAAAATGCATAACTTAAAATCTATAATTCAGAAAAATATGATTTCTGTTCCTAGGATTTTATTTTAATATGTAGAATATCTCTGTGCATTTTGTTTATATGTTTGGTGTAATGTTAATTTCTCTATATGCACTGTGCTTGTTTGTATTGTGGCGAGTAGAAGAGCCCGTTGCTGAGGATCCTGGTGAGCAGCAGGTTGAGGTAGCTGAGCAGGAGCTCATTGCAGGCAAGTTGTGCCCTTGACCACTTTTTACCCAATAATGTTCTTTAATATCACTTATCCATGCATAGGTTAATTTTGATGGGACCCAATAGGTCACCCTAGATTGTTTATCTCATTACCTTGTTTACCCCTGAATCACTTGGGTAGTTTGCTATTGCTTTATATGGTTTTGGGATAATCATTTATTACCTCTATGTTCCAAGTCTTGTTATTATTCTGTTTATGTTCATGTTGATATCATTAATGTTAATTGGAACATAGAGCTTAACTTGAGAACCACGTGCCACCACAAGGGTGGAATGGGACGCCCTTGGCTGACTAATTAGGAAAGCTAGTGGAAGACTACCTTACCCGAAAGGGGCAAGGGCAGTAGGGGAGAGGTCAGTGCGGGGAGGTCCCTGGTTGATTTTGCTGCGATGGCTATCAGCCAGGAACCCTTTACTGGATCTTCCCATAAACTGTAGCGGGTTTTCGGAAGCTAGTGGAACTTTGTAAAGGCCTCGTAGTGTTGCCCTGCCGTGCTTCCTAGGTAGAGGTATATGGGATTCATGACCCCTTGGCAGATGGGTAACATGACTTGTGGGTAAAGGGTACAACCTCTGCAGAGTGTAAAACTGGTATACTAGCCGAGCTCACGGTCACGAGCAGCTCAGGACTCTCTGATGTTTAAATTATGGAACTTAAATTCAATTTTGCCATTTGCATTGCATGGGTTTGTTATTAATTTTGTTCTATTACTTTACTTATGGTTTGGTATTTACTTACACTTAGTAATTGCTAATAAAATTTTGACCAACTGCTTAAAAGCAATGCTCTGCTTTAACCCCTGTCTTTGATTAAGCCTTACACATCACATGAACTTACACCTTTGTGAGTTTATGTCCACTGGTTCCCCACAACTTGTTGAGCTATGATCATGTGTGAGCTCACCCTTGCTGTCTCACACCCCCCCACAGGAGAAGATCAGGTGGTTCAGGAGGAGCCGCCTAACACTGAGGAGTTCGATCTGATCTAGGTGGCGTTTCCCAGTCGACATCTGCGCCGTCGATCCTTAGTTTGTTTTATCTTTATTACTTTATTTTGTAATAAGTCTTCCGCTATGTAATAAATACTCTGATGTTAATGACATTTATCTCTATACACTCTGTTATTATATATGTTGTCTTCTTGGCGCATGTATGAGATGCACCCGGCTTTGTTCTTTAAAACCGGGTGTTACAGACCTCAACAAAGGTGGTAAGTCCGTTGATCAAAAAGCATACCGGTCCATGATAGGTTCTTTGCTTTATTTATGTGCTAGTAGACCAGTTATTATGCTTAGCGTATGCATGTGTGCTAGATTTCAATCCGATCCTAAGGAGTGTCACTTAGTGGCTGTGAAGCGAATTCTCAGATATTTAGTCGCTACGCCTTGCTTCGGGATCTGGTATCCAAAGGGGTCTAACTTTGACTTGATTGGATATTCAGATTCCGACTATGCTGGATGTAAGGTCGATAGGAAGAGTACATCGGGGACGTGCCAATTCTTAGGAAGGTCCCTGGTGTCGTGGAACTCTAAGAAACAAACTTCCGTTGCCCTATCCACCGCTGAGGCCGAGTATGTTGCCGCAGGACAATGTTGCGCGCAACTACTTTGGATGAGGCAAACCCTCCGGGACTTTGGCTACAATCTGAGCAACGTCCCACTCCTATGTGACAATGAGAGTGCTATCCGAATAGCGGAAAATTCTGTTGAGCACAGCCGCACAAAGCACATTGACATCCGGCATCACTTTTTGAGGGACCACCAGCAAAAGGGAGATATCGAAGTGTTTCATGTTAGCACCGAGAACCAGCTAGCTGATATCTTCACTAAGCCTTTAGATGAAAAGACCTTTTCCAGGCTGCGTAGTGAGCTAAATATACTAGATTCGCGGAACTTGGATTGATTTATAGCATACATGTGTTTATGCCTTTGATCATGTTCCTTATGCATTTTGTTGCTTACTATGGTGCTCAAGTTGTACAAACACTCCCTGGACCTCACAAGTCCTTTTTGCAAGTGATGCACATATTAAGGGGGAGCTGTGCTACAACTTGACCCTTTGAAAACTAACCATGTGCTTGAGTTTGTATTAGTCTCAAAGGAGGATTGAAAGGGAAAAGGTGGACTTGGACCATGCAAGACTTCCACTGCACTCCGATGAAAAGAGTAACTTTTCCAAGTTCATCTTTATCCTCTTATTGCCTTTGTGTTCTCATTTGAAGATTTTGGTGAGGCAATGGGGTTAAAGGGGCCAAGATTAATCCCGTTTTGGTGCTTGATGCCAAAGGGGGAGAAAATAAAGGCCAAAGCGATAAATGGATCAGCTACCACTTGAGAGATTTTGAAAATAGTAGAATAGAGCTTTTGGTTTGTCAAAACTCTTTTATTGTCTCTCTTGTCAAAAGTTGGCTTTTGGTTTGTCAAAACTCTTTTATTGTCTCTCTTGTCAAAAGTTGGCTTCTTGTGGGGAGAAGTGTTGATTATGGGAAAAAGGGGAGTTTTTGAAATCTTGAATCAATTTCTCTTGGAATGACTCTCTTTATGTCTCTACAAGTGGGTTTGACTTAGAGATAGGAATTTGAGTTTGATTTGCAAAAACAAACCAAGTGGTGGCATAGAGTGATCCATATATGTCAAATTTGAATCAAAACAATTTTGAGTTCTTAGTTGAATTGATTTTGTACTTGTTCTACTTGCTTTATGTTGTGTTGGCATAAATCACCAAAAAGGGGGAGATTGAAAGGGAAATGTGCCCTTGGGCCATTTCTAAGTATTTTGGTGATTAGTGTCCAACACAAGTGCCTAAGTGTAAAAAGGTGGACGAAGTACAAATCAAGGATAAAGGTATGTTTCTCAGACTTAGTACATTGTTTTATGGACTAGTGTATTGTGTCTAAGTGCTGGAAACAGGAAAAATCCAATTGAAAATGCCTTGGCTCGAGCAGCCCAGACTTTGCTCAGTCTGGAGCACCGGACTGTCCGGTGGGGCACCGGACAGTGTCCGGTGCGCCAGGCTGGCTCTGGCGAACAGGCTGCTCTCGGGACTTCGACGGCGGTGTACGGCTATAATTCACCGGACTGTCCGGTGGTGCACCAGACTGTCCGGTGGGCCGTTCACAGGCGAACTCGTCGCTCTCGGGAATTCACCGGCGACGTACGGCTATAATTCACCGGACTGTCCGGTGTGCACCGGACTGTCCGGTGAGCCAACGGTCGGCCGGGCCAACGGTCGGCCGCGCAATCTGCGCGGGACATGTGGCCGAGCCAACGGCTAGAAGAAGGCACCGGACTGTCCGGTGTGCACCGGACATGTCCGGTGCGCCAACGGCTCTCAGGCTGCCAACGGTCGACTGTGCCATTTTTGGAAGGAAATCGGGCACCGGACAGTGTCCGGTGTGCACCGGACTGTCTGGTGCGCCAGTCGACAGAAGGCAAGATCAGCCTTCCTAGATTGCTCTCAACGGCTCCTAGCTGCCTTGGGGCTATAAAAGGGACCCCTAGGCGCATGGAGGAGTACACCAAGCATTCCTACAACATTCCTAAGCACCAAGACATCAATTCCGCGCCTTTGATTCTTTGTGATAGCAATTAGAGCTCTAGTTGAGTGGTGAACTCATTGAGTTGTGTTGTGAGCTCTCGTTGCGACTTGTGTGCGTGGTGTTGCTGTGATTTCTTGTCTTGAGTGCGTTGCTAATCCCTCCCTTGCTTTGTGCTTCTTTGTGAATTTCAAGTGTAAGGGCGAGAGGCTCCAAGTTGTGGAGATTCCTCAGAAACGGGATTGAGTAAAGCAAGCAAAACACCATGGTATTCAAGTGGGTCTTTGGACCGCTTGAGAGGGGTTGATTGCAACCCTCGTCCGTTGGGACACCACAACGTGGAGTAGGCAAGCGTTGGTCTTGGCCGAACCACGGGATAACCACCGTGCCATCTCTGTGATTGATTTCTTGTGGTTATTGTGTTTTGTTGAGACTTCTCACTAGCCACTTGGCATTTACTGTGCTAACGCTTAACCAAGTTTTTGTGGCTTAAGTTTTCAAGTTTTACAGGATCACCTATTCACCCCCCCTCTAGGTGCTCTCAGGCGGAGATCGTCGTCCGAGGTCGAGGTTGAGTCCGAGCCTTGGGGTCGGGCGAGGCGGAGACCGTCTTCCGGAGTCGAGGTTGAGTCCGAGCCCTGGGGTCGGGCGAGGCGGAGACTGTCTTCCGAGGTCGAGGTTGAGTCCGAGCCCGGGGGTCAGGCAAGGCAGAGACCGTCTTCCGGAGTCGAGGTTGAGTCCGAGCCCGGGGGTCGGGCGAGGCGGAGACCGCCGTCCGAGGTCGAGGTTGAGTCCGAGCCCTGGGGTCGGGCGAGGCGGAGACCGTCTTCTGGAGTTGAGGTTGAGTCCGAGCCTTGGGGTCGGGCGAGGCGGAGCTTCCTATGGCGCCTGAGTCTGGACTTGGCTGCTGTCAGCCTCACCCTGGCGGGTGGCACAATAGTCAGAATAGCACAGGCGGCGCTGTTTTCCTGTCAGATCAGTCAGTGGAGGGGCGAAGTGACTGCGGTCACTTCGGCCTTGTCGACTGGAGAGCGCGTGTCAGGATAAGGTGTCAGGCGATCCTTGCATTGAATGCTCCTGCGATCCGGTCGGCTGGCGAGGCGATCTGGCCAAGGTTGCTTCTCTGTGAAGCCTGCCCGAGCTGGGCCTCGGGCGAGTCGAAGGTGCGCCCGTTGCTTGAGGAGGTCCTCGGGCGAAGCGTGAATCTACCTTGGTCTACTGTTCCTGCCCGAGGCTGGGCTCGGGCGAGGCGAGATCGTGTCCCTTGAGTGGACGGAGCTTTGACCTGAGCTGCGCCCATCAGGCCTTTGCAGCTTTGTGCTGATGGGGCTTACCAGCTAAGATTAGGAGTCTTGGGGGTACCCCTAATTATGGTCCCCGATAACTAGTACAGGGTAGATTCACCTTGCGGGCTCTAATGCCCTGAAAATGACCAAATATCTTTACATCTTCAATGCTTGCACAGTAGACACGTGGGTGTTAGAGCTAGAGAGAAAAATGATTGCAATGTTCTAGGTCTCTTAGGTGATACTGATCACCAAAAATAACAAGGACTAGACAATCACTTGACCAAATCAAGTCTAATGAAGGTGGTGGTTGCACACAAGTCACTCTATGCACTAATGAGGTCACTAATTATGTGATTATTAACTCTTAAATCTCCTTGCTATGCAAAAGATCCTCCACACTCCCAAGTAGATGCTTAGTCTATTGAAAGGGCAAAACACCTCGATAGACTAAGTTGGGGGTATAAATAGCCCCAAAGGGGTGAATTAGTTATTACATCCCCACTCAACATAGTTGGGGGCACCAGACATGTCTGGTGCTCACAAACCCACTGCATCGAACACAACGATGCCTTCCTAGTTATTATAAGTTGCATCTGATGCGCATATCGGTGTCACACCGAACACATTCGATGAGTATAGTCCCAAGATACACAATCACATACATCTATGATCACACCAGGAACATAAGATGAGTACTTGGCCTATTAGGCACAATTTACATGCTTCATGAATACCCTATCTAATGCTCTATCAGGTGGTACATTGGACATTTCTGGTGACTATAAACTGCGTGCATCTCATTGAGTGCACATTGGACATGCAAGTGTAACTCTCATAAACTATAGGGCACACTCCTATTTGGTATTCTGTCTGGTGAAGCACCAGATGTGTCTGGTGCTACCGTAGAGTCACCTACTCAATCATTTCGCTCACCTTTTGAGTTGTGTTTTCTTTCAAACTTTTTGTGTGTGAGAGCATTTAGAGGAGGGGTGAATAGGTGATCCTGCAAAAACACAACTCCAAACACAAAGTTGGTCTAAAATTATGTCAAAACCGGGTTTTAGGGACCCGGGCGCGAACATAATCACCAAGTGTGTTAGGACCAAGTCTTACACATATGATGACTCATGGTACAGAAACGAATGTCACAACATTAATGTATAATAGAATTCTGTACAAAATAGTTAAATAATTACATCATATGAAGACAACGATCCAGCAACCCAAAGTTGACTGGGAGACGACGGCTTAGACCTCTCACGAACTCATCACAGCATCCTCCATGCGCCTCATCCTATGGTACCTGTTCTTGACCTGTGGGGGTGTGAGACAGCAAGGGTGAGCTCACATAGTTCATCGCTCAACAAGTTGTGGGGAATAATGTGCATGAACTCACCAAAGGTGGGAGCTCATGTGAAGTGTAAGGCTTACCAAAGAGGATGGTTAAAGCTGAGCATTGCTTTTAAAGTTGGTCAAAATTTTATAAGCAGTTATTAAGTATAAGTAAATACCAACCCAATTAAGTAAGAGATCAAGATTAATAACAACACCCGCGATGCAATGCATATGATAAATTGAGTTTAATTCCATAAGTTAATCACGTGAGGGTCCAAGCTGCTCATGACCGTGGGCACGGTTGATATACCAGTTTTACACTCTGCAGAGGTTGCACATCTTTACCCACAAGTCGTGTTACCCATTTGCCACGGAGTTGATCAGACCCCATACACCTCTACCAAGGAAGCGAGGCAGGGTACCACTACGAGGCCTTTACAAAGTTCCACTAGCTTCAGAAAACCAGCTACAGTTCTAGGAAGCCCCAATGCAGGGATCCCTCGTCTGACCGCCATCGTAGCAAAATCAGCCCGAGGACCTCCCTACACCGACCACTCCCCAACTGTCCTTGCCCCTTTCGAGTAAGGTAGTCTTCCACTAGCTTTCCTAATTAGTCAGCCAAGGACGTCCCATACCACCCTTATGGTAGCACTGTTTTCCCGGGTGGTCACTCCATGTTCTAATTAACAAGATGATCTTATCATGAACAATAATTAAACAACAACATAATTGAAACATGATCATAATAAAACATTAATTTCCCGAAACTAGGTAGAGCAATAGCAAAGCTACCCAATAATTCATCTGTTTGCAAGGTGGGGAATAAACAATGCTAGAGAAACCTATTAAGTCCCATCAAATTAACCTAAGCATGTCATAGTGATTAACAACGAACATTATTAGGTAAAAAGAAGTGATCAAGGGCACAACTTGCCTGGGACTCGAGATTCTAGGTACCAAGATGATATTCATATTCTCGAGACCTCACAGCTATTCATAGCAATACAAACAAACATAGTATAGGAAAAATTAACATCACACCAAACATAAGCACAAACTGTATAATAATATTCTACACGATGCTACGAGATCGTAGGTTCGAGAACGACTAAAATCAGAGTTATGGTTATAAAGATATGATTTTATGAAGTTTTAGGTGATTAAATGATAATAATATATTTTGTGCTATAAATCATGTGAGAAACATATAAAAAAATACCTGATTCAACTTTAGGCTAAGTTATAACATAATCCTGTTATAGTAAAATTATAGATACTCCAAATTGAAATACTATATTAACATGTTAACCCAATAAACATAAGGTGAACAAATTAGTTAACTATTTTTGAGAACATGTTATATGATAAAATAATGTTATTAAAGTGTAGACAATTTTACTACGAGGCTAGCGCAATTGGAACGGGTCAATTCGGAGTTAAAACGTGGAAGATATGTATTAAATAAGATTTAGGATCACTTAATACTAATTTTACTAGCTCCAAGGATCAATTTGTAAATTTCCAAGGCCTAAACTGAATTACTTTTACACTCCCTGGACGACGGGTTGATTCTGATAAAATAGAGGGGCTCTTTAGCAAATTACCGAGGTCAAAGGGGTATCCATCACCAAGGGTCGTTCGATCTGTTTTTAACGCTAGAAATTAGATCCGCAAAGTCGTGAACCAGAATCCAGTGTCAGCGGTGTTGGAACTCGCTCTCCTGGGCACGTTGGATCAACTTGCCCAAGAGAGCGAGTTCCAACAAGCAGTCAGATCCCAATCCAACGCTCGAGATTAAAGGATCACACGATCTGATCTTGGCCAACAGATCCGAGATCAATGACTACACTTTTCGATCACGATGGGGTATTTGAGATTCAATCGTGAGCGCTCATCACCGGATCGACGGCCAGGGCCGTTTCACCCCTGCACGTTCCTGTTCACACCGGAACGGGGTTGCGGCATCCTGCCCGCGGTGGCAGGCCCACCGTCGAGCGGTGGCTGCTGCGAGGCTATGGATGAAACGGGTCTTTGATTGATGCCTTGAGGTGTTGTGGTGGCATATATTTATATAGGCTAGAAGGTGGGCGGTTATATGATAGATCTAATCTGGTACTTATCTGTTACAACCATATCCTATATATTAGGAACTCTAACAAACTCGAACCCAAATCTGTTACATGATAGATCTAATCTGGTACTTATCTGTTATAATCATATCCTATCTATTAAGAATTCTAACAAACTCGAATCTAGAATAGGTAATAATGATGCAAGATCCAATAAGTGGAATAAAAAATAGGAGGAAAAACTCACGTGGGTTGTGTTCCTTAAGTGGCTGAATAGATAAGCCTTTTATTTGCTATTCTTTTTTATTTTTTATTTGTAGATTTAATTATCCCAATTCAAATATTATTTTAAATTTTAAAACCATATTTATACACACAACCAAAACCAACAAGGATGCAAATATTTCACATTTATTTACTTCTTATTTACTTTGCTCAAATAAGTATTTGTATGCATGAAATTTAATAAGCATGGAATTCTCATAGTTATATATATACCCAATAGAAGTAATTTATATAGAATAACTCACTATCCTATTTATTATAGTTTTTATATAGCCAATATTTTATATTTACTATTTATTAAATTTTAGGGAAGAAAGTCTCAATTCATAACTTTGTTATATTACACTTGAAATTTTAAATCTTTAGGGAATTTTCTTAACTCACCAAGATACGATTTTGGAGTGTTACAAATAAGGAGTTAGCACAAAACTAAACCAAGTTTGAAGGGAATCTGGAGAACTTAGAAAGAGGAGGGAAAATCAAAAAATAAATAAGCACACAAGACACGATGATTTTCCCATAGTTCGACCGAGCCTAAAATGCTTGCGTACTCCACGTTGTGGTGTGCCAATGGACAAGGGTTGCACTCAACCCCTCTTAAGTGATCCAAAAATCAACTTGAGTGCCATGGTCTTCACTATATTACTTATATCCCTCTCGGAAGGAATCTCCACAAATTAGAGTTTCTTGCAGCAGTACACAAGAATCAGAGTTACAACTTAAATCATAGCACAAGAGAGGGGAGAGAGCACACATACAAGATCCAAATCAGCTACACAACACAAGAACAAGATCACAAGAGTGCAAACACACAGAGTTACAAGAACGTCTCGAAAACTACGCTCGAATCTCACTAGAATCGCTTGGATGTGATGTGGTAGAGTGTTGGAGTAAAGTAGAGCTCTTGGTATGCTTGAGTGCTGATGGAGTGAGCCATGTGGTCCTTTTATAGCCCCTAAAAGGCCCCATAGTCGTTGCCCGTCCATAGAAAAACTATTGAAAATCTGTTGTTCCCAGGGGCATCGGACCGGTCCGGTGCAACACCGGACCAGGTACAGGGAACAGCCTTCGGGATCCTAATTGGATCCTTCCAAACTGGGGGGCACCGGACTGGGTCCGTGCATCATCGGACCGCCACGTGTCGCCTCCCCATGAAGTAGCCATTGGGTGCCTAGAGCTAACCATTACCACACGATCTGGTGCACCACCAGATCGTGAAAGTATTGGTCCGGTGGATTTTATAATTAAATTCATGTGAGTCGCCTGTTTAACTCGAGTAAAGCTGTTTTGAGCCTAACTTCATGTCTTTTTCATTGTTCTTGGGATCTTCCCTACAACTTAGACAAACATAATTAGCACATAATCCAATTGACTAAGTGTAGAGAACTCACATTTTACTTGGTCTTTCATCAGGATTTGCATTTTGGCTCAAACTAAGTCCTAGAAACAACTTTTTTCATAGAATCGAGTTAGAGACCAAACAAAAGTGCTAAACACAGAGTATTAGGCATATGCAACTTATCTAAGTACTCAAACCTTATGGTTTTACCATTGTTACCAAAAGTTGCACTTTTTAGCCTCCATTTTAGCTCTTTAGGACTTAGTACCTTCAAACTGTCTTCAAGTGAACATGTGCTCATACTCATATCAAACTAGTTAGTCCATGTTAGTTTGTCACTTAATCATAAAAAACAGCTAGAAATGGTTATCTTATCCATTTCTCTTTTAGTGTGGATTTCTGGTGGAGACTAATTATTGGTCAAAATCCATAGGTATTAGCCCTCGGTATTATTGAAAATGGTCGTTCTTAGCTGTTTTCGACCCAAATGGGGGTTGTGTGACTATTGATCATCGACCACATGCTCGTACACATCACCCTACATTTGTTTCCCTACCATAGGTCACATTCTTAGATTTCTGGTGGAGACCATTTCTTGGTAAAAAAATCCGTAGTTGTTAGCCTTCAATATTATTGAAAATGGTCGTTCATGGCTATTTTCGAGAAACAATTGGGTTGTGTGGCCATTGATCATCATCCAGATGCTCATACACCTCACCCACATATGTTTCCATGCCATAAGTCACATTTGGTGGAGATCATTTCTTAATAAAAAATCCATAGGTGTTAGCCTTCGGTATTATTGAAAATGGTCGTTCATGGACAAAGGCTCGTACAACTCACCCCTCATATGTTTCCTTTACATAAGTCATATTCCTGGATTTTCTAGTGGAGATCGTTTCTTGATCGAAATTCTGTACGTGTTAGCCTTTGGTATTATTGAAAAATAGTTGTCCATGGCTATTTTCGACAAAATGGGGGTTTTGTGACTATTGATCATCGACTCGAGGCTCATACACCTCACCCCACATATATTTCCTTGCCATAGGTCACATTCTTGGATTTTTTGTGGAGACCATTTCTTCGTAAAAAATCCTTAAGTGTTAGCCTTTCGTATTATCGAAAATGGTCGTTCATGGCTATTTTGTCAAAACTAGGGGTTGTGTGGCCATTGATCATCATCCAGAAGCTCGTACACCTCACCCCACATATGTTTCCTTGCCATAAGTCATATTCTTGGATTTCTAGTGGAGACATTTCTTGGTCAAAAATTTGTAGGTGTTAGCCTTCGATATTATTGAAAATGCTAGTTCATGGCTATTTTCGACAAAAATGGGGTTGTGTGACCATTTATCATCAACCAGAGGCTCGTATACCAAACCCCACATATATTTCCTTGTCATAGGTCACATTTTTGGATTTATGGTAGAGACCATTTATTGGTAAAAAAATCCGTAGGTGTTAGCATTCGGTTTGAAAATGGTCGTTCGTGATTATTTTCAAAAAAATGGGGGTTGTGTAGCAATCGATCCTCGACCCGAGTCTCGTACATCTCACCCCACATATGTTTCCTTACCACAGGTCATATTCCTAGATTTCTAGTTTATACCATTTCTTGGTAAAAAAACCATAGGTGTTAGCCTTCCGTATTATTGAAAATGGTCGTTCATGGTTATTTTCGACAAAAATGGGGGTTGAATGGTCATTCATCATGGACCAGCGGCTTGTACACCTCACCCCACATATGTTTCCTTACCATAAGTCACATTTTTGGATTTCTGGTAGAGACCAATTCTTGGTCAAAAATTTGTAGGTGTTAGCCTTCGGAATTATTGAAAACGGTCGTTCTAGGCTATTTTTGACAAAAATAGGGGTTGTGTGACTATTGATCATTGACCAGATGCTCGTACAAGTCACCCTACATATGTTTCCTTGCCATAGGTCACATTCTTAGATTTCTAGTGGAGACCATTTCTTGGTCAAAAATCCGTAGGTGTTAGCCTTCGGTATTAATGAAAATGGACGTTTATGGCTATTTTCGACAAAAATGAGGGTTGTGTGGCAATTGACCATCATCCAGATGCTCGTACACCTCTCCCCACATATGTTTCCTTGCCATAGGTCACATTCTTGGATTTCTGGTGGAGACCATTTCTTAGTTAAAAATCCATAGGTGTTAGCCTTTGATATTATTGAAAATGGTCGTTCAATGTTATTTTCAACAAAAATGGGGTTGTGTGGCTATTGATCATCGACCAGAGGCTCATACACCTTATCCCACATATGTTTCCTTGCCATAAGTTACATTCTTGGATATCTAGTGGAGACCATTTCTTGGTCAAAAATCCGTAGATGTTAGCTTTCAGTATTATTGAAAATGGTCGTTCATAGCTATTTTCGACAAAAATGGGGGTTGTGTGGCCATTGATCATCGACCAAAGGCTTGTACACCTCACCCCACATATGTTTCCTTGCCATAAGTCATATTCCTGGATTACTAGTCGAGACCATTTCTTGGTCAAATATCCGTACGTGTTAGCCTTCAGTATTATTGAAAAAGTAGTTGTTCATAGCTATTTTTGACAAAAATGGAGGTTGTGTGACCATTGATCATAGACCCTAGGCTTGTACACCTCACCCACATATGTGTCCTTACCATAGTCACATTTTTGGATTTCTGGTGGAGACCATTTCTTCATCAAAAATCCATAAGTGTTAGCATTCTGTATTAATGAAAATGGTCGTTCATGGCTATTATCGACAAAAATGGGGGTTGTGTGGCCATTGATCATCATCCAGATGCTCGTACACCTCAACCCACATATGTTTTCTTGCCATATATCACATTCTTTGATTTTTTCTTGAGACCATTTCTTGGTCAAAAATATATAAGTGTTAGCCTTCGATATTATTAAAAAGGGTCGTTCATGGCTATTTTTGAGAAAAATAGGGGTTGTATGGCTGATGATCATCATCTAGATACTCGTACACCTCACACCAAATATGTTTCCTTGTCATAGGTTACATTCTTAAATTTCTGGTGGAGATCATTTCTTGGTCAAAAATCCATAGGTGTTAGCCTTCGATATTATTAAAAATAGTCGTTCATTGCTATTTTCGACAAAATAGGTGTTGTGTAGCCATTGATCCTCGAACAGAGTCTCGTACACTCACCCCATATATGTTTCCTTGCCATAGGTCACATTCCTAGATTTCTGGTGGAGACCATTTCTTGGTAAAAAATCCATAGGCGTCAAACTTCCGTATTTTTGAAAAATGGTTGTGCATGGCTATTTTCGACAAAAATGAGGGTTGTGTGGCCATTAATCATCGACCAGAGGCTCGTACACCACATCCACATATATTTCCTTGTCATATGTCATATTCTTGGATTTTTGTGGAGACTATTACTTGGTCAAAAATTCGTAGGTGTTAGCCTTTGTTATTATTGAAAATAGTTGTTCGTGATAATTTTCGATAAAAATGGGGGTTATGTGTCCATTGATCATCAACCAGGGGCTCGTACACCTCACCCCATATATGTTTCCTTGCCATAGGTCACATTCTTGAATTTTTGGTGGAGACTATTTCATGGTCAAAAATCCATAGGTGTTAGCATTCGGTATTATTAAAAATGGTCGTTCATGACTATTTCTGACAAAAATGGGGGTTGTGTGATCATTAATCATCGATCAGAGGCTCGTACACCACAGCCCACATATATTTCCTTTCTATATGTTATATTATTAGATTTCCGGTGGAGACCATTTTTTGTTCAAAAATCCGTAAGTATTAGCCTTTGGTATTATTGAAATTGATTGTTCATGGCTATTTTCGACAAAAATGGGAGTTGTATGGCCATTGGTCATCAACTAGAGGGTAATACACCTCACCCCACATATGTTTCCTTGCCATAGGTCACATTTTTGGATTTCTGGTGGAGACCCTTTCTTGGTCAAAAATCTGTAGGTGTTAGCCTTCGGTATTATTGAAAATGGTCGTTCATGTCTATTTTCGACAAAAATGAGGGTTGTCTGGCCATTGATCATTGACCAGAGGCTCAAACACATCACCCACATATGTTTCCTTATCATAATTCAGATTCTTGGATTTCTTGTGGAGACCATTTCTTGGTCAAAAATCCGTAGGTGTTAGACTTCGTTATTATTGAAAATGGTAGTTCATGGCTATTTTCAACAATAATGGGGGTTGTGTGGCCATTGGTCATCGACCAAAGGCTCGTACACCTCACCTCACATATGTTTTCTTGTCATAGGTCACATTCTTGGATTTCTGGTGGAGACCATTTCTTGGTCAAAAATTCGTAGATATTAGCGTTCGGTATTATTGAAAACGGTCCTTCATGTCTATTTTCGACAAAATGGGGCTGTGTGGCCATTCATCATCGACTAGAGTCTCGTACACCTCACGCCACATATATTTCCTTGCCATAGGTCACATTCTTGAATTTCTAGTGGAAACCATTTCTTGGTCAAAAATTCATAGGTGTTAGCTTTCGGTATTATTGAAAAATGATCATTCCTTGCCATTTTGGACAAAAATGAGGGTTGTGTGACCATTGGTCATCAACTAAAGGCTCATACACCTTATACAACATATGTTTCCTTGTCATAGGTCACATTCTTGGTTTTCTGGTGGAGTCCATTTCTTGGTGAAAGTTTTGTATATGTTAGCCTTCAGTATTATTGAAAATGGTCGTTCATGGCTATTTTCGACAAAAATAGGGGTTGTGTAGTTGTTAATCTTTCACCAGAGGCTCATACACCTCACCCCACATATGTTTCCTTGCCATATATCATATTATTGGATTTCTGGTGCAGATTATTTCTTGGTAAAAAAATCCATAAGTGTTAGCCTTCGGTGTTATTCAAAATGGTCGTTCATCGTTATTTTCGAAAGAACGGGGGTTGTGTGGCCATTAATCTTCGACCAGAGGCTCATACACCTCACCCCACATATGTTTCCTTTTCATAGGTCACATTCTTGGATTTCTGGTGGAGACCATTTCTTGGTCAAAAATCCGTAGGTGTTAGTCTTCGGTATTATTGAAAATGGTCGTTCAATGCTATTTTCAACAAAATGGGGGTTGTGTGGCTATTGATCATCGACCAGAGGCTCATACACCACACACCACATATGCTTCCTTGCCATAGATCATATTCTTGTATTTCTGATGGAGACCATTTCTTGGTCAAAAATCCATAGATGTTAGCCTTCGGTATTATTCAAAATGGTCGTTCATGGCTATTTTGACAAAAATAGGGGTTGTGTAGCCATTGATCATCCACTACCGGAATCGCGTTCTTTGCCCAGTCGACAAAGGCTATTTTACACTCAGCAAAGAGTTTGCCGAGTGTAACACTCGGCAAAGAATACTCGGCAAATATTTTATCGATAAAGGGTTCTTTGTCGAGTACTTTTTTCGGACACTCGACAAAGACTTTGTCGAGTGTCGAAAAGCACTCGGGAAAGAAAAACGCTCGACAAATTAAGAATCGAAAAAATCCAAAAAAACAAAAAAACATTTTTTTAAATTATAGGAACAACTCTCCAACCCTACCTATTACCTTATCCATCGCACTATCATTTTTCACTATTATTTTAAATCAAATTTAGATGTTTTGTAAATGGTGAGATTCAAACTCGCAACCTCTCTCTCGCGTATACCCTCCTATACCACTACATTACTACACCGATAACATCTATATTACGTTTTCATTCCACATGTACTATAACAAACCGAGAGTAATTTGATTATTTAAGGCACTAAATGAATTTATTTGAAAATGTGACCAACTATAAAGTTACATAACTTTTTAAGATCTACAAATTCTATTTTAATAGTTTCTACATCCGAGGCCGTTTATAAAATTTGAATTTTAAATTTGAAAACTTCACACGAATTTTTCAATGATAAGATGATTTCAAATTAAAAAGTTGTCAATTACAAAGTTTCATTACATTTCAAGACCTACAACTTTTATTTTGGTAGTTTTTTCATCCGAGGTAGTTTGAAAAATTCAAAATTCAAACATAGTTTTGCATGGCAAGATGATTTCAAACCAAAACATTGTCAACTACAAAGTTTCATAACGCTTCAATACCTATAACTTTCATGTTGGTGGTTTTTTTTCATTCGAGGTCGTTTTCAAAAATCAAATTTCAATTTTTTTAAATTCAGACGTAGTTTTCGTTGACAATGACTTCAAATGAAAAAGTTGTCAACTACAAACTTCTATAACTTCTCAAGATCTACAAAGTTTATTTTGGTTGTTTGGTCATCTGTTCATCTCACATGATGGTTCTAACAATATGCACAAATTCTATACATCTATGTCGTAGTTTCATAAACTACGAGAGAGATATAGGTTTTATGAACAAATTTATTTTTAGTTTGTCATATGAAGAAATGTTCAAAATAAAAATGTACATCATGATGAGTTATACAAATGTGTAGTTGAAAACTTTTTCATTTGAGTTAATTTACTGCTTTAAAATATGATTTTTAAATTGTCTTTGCCTAATGTTGGAAAAAAGCACTCGGCAAAGAACTCTTTGCCGAGTGTTATATTTTTGACACTCGATAAAGAAGCTCTTTGCCGAGTGTCAAAAAAAGCACTCGGCAAAGTGCTCTTTGCCGAGTGTCAAAAATGCTCTTTACCGAGTGTCAAAAATAAAACACTCGGCAAAGAGCTTCTTTGCCGAGTGTCCGAAAAAACACTCGACAAAGTATTTGGTACTCGGCAAAGAGATAAATTCCGGTAGTGATCGACCAAAGGCTCATACACCTCACCCCACATGTGTTTCCTTACCATAAGTCATATTCCTAGATTTTTGGTCGAGATCATTTATTGGTCAGATATCAATACGTGTTAGCCTTCGGTATTATTGAAAATGGTTGTTCGTGGCTATTTTCGATAAAATGGGGGTTGTGTAGCCATTGATTATCGACCAGAGGCTCGTACACCTCATGCCTTATATATTTTCTTGCCATAAGTCACATTCTTGATTTCTGGTTGAGACCATTTTTTGGTCAAAACTTCGTAGGTGTTAGCCTTCGGTATTATTAAAATTTGTCATTCATGGCTATTTTCGACAAAATAGGGGTTGTGTAGCCATTGATCATCGACCAGAGGCCCGTACACCTCACCCCACATATGTTTCCTTGGCACAGGTCACATTCTTGGATTTCTGGTGGAGACTATTTCTTGGTCAAAAATCTGTAGGTGTTAGCCTTCTATATTATTGAAAATGGTTGTTCGTGGTTATTTTCGACAAAAAATGGGGGTTGTGTGGCCATTGATTAAAGACCAGAGGCTCGTACACCTCACCCCACATATATTTCTTTGCCATAGGTCACATTCTTGGATTTCTAGTGGTGACCATTTCTTGGTCAAAAATCCATATGTGTTAGTCATCGGTATTATCGAAAATGGTTGTTCATGGGTATTTTTGACAAAAATGGTGGTTTTGTGGCCAATGATCATCGACCAGAGGTTCGTACACCACACTCCACATTTGTTTCCTTGCCATAGGTCAGATTCTTAGATTTATGGTGGAGACTTTCGTGGTAAAAAATCTGTAGGTGTTAGCTTTCAATATTATTGAAAATGGTTGTCCGTGGCCATTTTCAACAAAAATGGGGGTTGTGACAATTAATCATCGACCAGACGCTCATTCACCTCACCCCATATATGTTTCCTTGCCATATATCACATCCTTGGATTTCTGGTGGAGACCATTTCTTGGTCAAAATTTCGTAGGTGTCAGCCTTTGCTATTATTAAAAATGGTCGTTCATAGCTATTTTCGACAAAAATGGGGGTTATGTTGTTATTGATCATCGGCCAGATGCTCGTACACCTCACACCACTTATGTTTCCTTGCCATAGGTCACATTCTTGAATTTCTAATCCATAGGTGTTACCTTTGGTATTATTCAAAATGGTCTGGCTATTTTTGAAAAAATAGGAGTTGTGTGGCTATTGATCATCGACCATAGGCTCATACACCTCACTCCACATATGTTTCCTTGTCATACATTCTAGTACTCAGGGTTCTATTCCCAATGCTTGTTGCAGATGGCCAGATGTTCTATGGATACTGTGAGCACTGCTTGTACCCAGCTACGGGAGATGACTAGGCCATGGGCATCGCTTCTCCATCCTCCTCTCATGCTTTTCATGGGTTGACATCACCGTAATGTTGACACTATATTTTGAAAACCCCGCACGTGATGTGGGTGCTACTTGAATAATTGCTTTAGCTAAAACTGATCACTATGATGATTGCTACTTTATGTCATTTGGGCCTTTGTGTCGACTATGTTGTAATGACTCAATGCACTCCGATCTATTTTAAATTTTGTGGAATGTTGTAACACGTGATGCAGTGAATGATAATTTATCACAATCTTGGTTGCGAAGGAAAAGTTTGAGATCCTTCGCGATTTTATTAGACCCCTGGGTTTATATGATGGGTTCAAGTGTGGGAAATCACTATCGGAAAGATGGTTTTAATACTTGATCTCTTATAAATCTGGTCGAGTCGCCGCATTAGAGATTCGGGGGCCAAAAAAAAGTTGGGGGCCTATGCGGCCGACCCACTTACGCTGGGCTTGCAACAGGCCTAAAAACACATGGATTATTTAAAACATAGCAACTGTTTGGTTCACATATTGATAACGTAATTGTAACCGATAACGTTATATTATGTTTGTTTAAGTCCTGAGCAGTGGTTGCAATGCTGACAACCTGGGGGGGGGGTTTGGTGTGTAGAGCAAGGGTGAGTACACATCAACATACTCAGCAAGCATCCCGTTTGGCTGTAGTGGACTAGCTTTATGTGGGGATAAGTCAAGCAGATTGCTTTTAGTTGGTCAGGTTATTACTTACTAGTAGAAAGCCAGGTTTTAACATTAACCCAAGTTATTAGCCCAATGTATCCTTTCCAAACGGAAAGAATACCACTTACCAATACCATAATCATAATCAGAATCATCAATCTCATTGCCACCTGTACCAAAGTATCTCTGATCAAGTACCACTAATCTCTGGAGCTCCCTTGGCCGCTCATAACCGCGAGCACGGCTGATATATCAGTTTCATAACACTCTGCAGAGGTTGTGCACTTTACCCACAAGCCGTGATTCCCTTTCTGCCCGGAGAGAGCGACTCCCCATTGACCACTACCTAGGTGGTCCAGCAGGGCATCACTACGTAGCCTTTACAAAGATTCCCCGAGACTGTAGCCGCCCGTTAGGTTTCCTAAATGTACCGCACTCCTCCCCAAGGGACAAATCAACCTTGGCAGAGCGAGCCGCATACACCGAGCCCCATTGACGGCACAACGGCTAAGCGGACTACACCCCGGTTCCTCCAATTATTCAGCTAAGGGCGTCCCATTCCACCCTCATGGTTGCACTGTTTTCCCGGGCGGTCATCCATTGAACAGGTCCTTACGGAGAGGCACTCGAGAAACCGCTCGAGTCCCCTTAAAGGTCACAAATATAATCATAAATAAGAAGGGGAAAACAACGTATCATAGATAATCACATCATGTTCATTGATTAGAGTTGAGCAATAGCATCAAACTAAGCAGTAATAATCTGACCCAAATAGGTAAACAAGGACATGGATAACAAAAAGCTAGTCAATCCTTAGGTATAAATGTGTAATGCGGGAGGTGAATTGAAGAATGAATAGGACAAAGATAGGTCAAAGGACACTTGCCTCCACCAACCGACTGCTGCTCAGGGGCTTCTCCTGCGAATTCCTCGGGCTCTTCGACCGGATCGTTCTCTATGCGAGCGCAAACATACATACATCCACATACTTAATACAAAAGAACAGTACACCATACAAGGGAACAAATAAAGTGAGTATGCATCAAGTATGACATTCCATATCGCATTTGTTATGGTTAGAAAGAAATGGGAAAAGGTCTCGCAGGGGGTTAAAGTTTATGCACTAATGATTAGTTACAATTGATTCTTAGCAAAAGAATTCTGTTATATATATACTAATGGGAACCTAATCATTTTTAGTTGATCAACATTGCACGGGATAAACAATTAACTACGTGAATCAACTGGCATAACGAAATTTTAAATTAAACTTCCTATTTTCCATAGCATAAACAATGATTAGTCTACCTAACATAAAGTAATTATGATCACAGAAAGTAAATAAAATAAAATAAAAAAAATAAAAAAAAAGAAAAAAAAGAAAAACAGAGGGGGGGGGGGGCGGTTGAACCGGCCCTAGGGGCGGTTGAACCGGCCCTGGGCGGGGCGGCCGAGCTGGGGCGGGGCGGCTGAGCCGGTCGGCCGAGGCCGGCTGAAACCGGCCCGGGACAGGGGGCGCGGCCAGGGGGCGCGGCCAGGGGGCCAGGCGGCCGAGGGCGCGGGCTGGGAGCGGCTGGCGGCCGGGCGGGGGCGGCCAGGGGCCAGGCGCGGGCGGCCAGAGGCCAGCTGGGGCGGCAGCGGCCGGCCGGGGCGAGCAGGGGGCGGCCGGGGCGCGGGCTGGGGCGGCTGGGCGGCCGGGCGGCGCGGCCAGGCGGCCGGGCGCGGCCAGGGGCCAGCGGCCAAGGGGAGAGGAGGGGAGGGGGAAGGAGAGAGGAGGGAGAAGGGGGAGGGGAGGGGGGCTCACCGGCGGGGGGGGGGGTTGGCCGACGGCGAGGGGCGGCGGCGGCGGCCTAGGGCAGGGTGGGTAGGGGCGGCGGCTTGGGTGGGGAGGGAGAGAGGGAGAGAATGAGGGAGAGGGAGAGGGGATTTGGGAAAAAAGGGGGGGTGGGGGGGGGCGGCTGGGCCTTCTTTGGGCCCAAGAGGGGGGCGCCAGGGGCCTGGGCCGGCCGGGGTCGGCCCACGGCGCGGGAGAGAGAGAAAAAGAGGAGAGAGAAAGAGAGAGAAAGAAAAAGAAAAGATTATTTCCCTGTTTTCGAAATCCGATCTTTTAGATGAATGCGTTGGCACTTTCAAACATCAAAAATGCAAGGGTCGGCATGGTGCATCAAACAACACAAAGTATCTTTAGAGTTTTTCTTACACGGGAAATCCAAACCGAATCCCGCTAAAACTTTGGAAAAGGTCAAGGTTTAGCGAGGGAAAAAGAAAAGGAAAAGGTAACGCCCGAATTTTGGCGAGTAAAGAAAAGAAAAAAATTCAACTGCAAAATTCGGGGCGTTACAAACCTATCCCCCTTAAAAGAATCTCGCCCTCGAGATTCAGGGCTGGCTAGCTGTCGGCGTTCCGAGACCGGGGGGTCCCCGAGCCGACGAGTGAGAGTGCCGCGTGCCCCAGCCCAGATGGGTCGAGCGCGTGGAGCGAGCGCGAAGGGGGGAACAGAGAGAGAGAGAGAGTCGGTGGCCGGAGCCGGGTCGTGAGGGAGTCGGAGAAATTCCCGCGGCCTTCGTGTTCGTCCCGCGCCCAGGTCGGGTGCGCTTGCAGTAGGGGGTTACAAGCGTCCGCACGAGGTGAAGGGAGAGAGCGGCCCCGAGAGAGCGCCTGCCCCTGCCTTTCGTCCCCGTGAGGCCAACCTTCTCTAAGAAGGCCCTGGCCCTTCCTTTTATAGTCGTAAGGAGAGGGTCCAGGTGTACAAGATGGGGGTGTAGCAAGGTGCTACGTGTCTAGCGAGGGAGAGCTAACGCCCTATGTACATGCCCAGGTGGCAGCCGGAGAGATCTTGGCACCCTGTTGGTGTGGCGTCGTGGCTGTTGGAGGAGTAACGGAGCCGGACGGGAGGACAGCTGTCGAGGTGGCTGGGTCCTTGCTGACGTTCTCCTGCTTTCGTAAGGGAGCTGGGAGCCGCCGTCGTCATGATCTGGCGGGGCGCCATCATGGCCTATCTGGCATAGCTGGCCAGATGGGACGCCGGTCTTGTTCTCTGCGACCCAAGTCGGCTCAGGGCAGGGTGATGATGACGCTTCCTGTTGACGTGGCGGTCTCGTATCCTAGGTCGGGCGTCGTGGAGGCTCCTCCGAGGCCGAGGCCGAGTCCGTCCTGCAAGACAGAGACAGAGTCCGAGCCCTGGGTCGGGCGAGGCGGAGATTACTCGGCAGAGGCCGAGACGGAGTCCGAGCCCTGGGTCGGGCGAGGCGGAGGTCGCCGTCTTCCGGGGTCTTAGCCCGAGTCCGAGCCCTGGGTCGGGCGGAGCGGAGTTCGCCGTCTTCCGAGGCCTTAGCCTGAGTCCGAGCCCTGGGTCGGGCGGAGCGGAGTTCGCCGTCTTCCGGGGCCTTAGCCCGAGTCCGAGCCCTGGGTCGGGCGGAGCGGAGTTCGCCGTCTTCCGAGGCCTTAGCCTGAGTCCGAGCCCTGGGTCGGGCGGAGCGGAGTTCGCCGTCTTCCGGGGCCTTAGCCCGAGTCCGAGCCCTGGGTCGGGCGGAGCGGAGTTCGCCGTCTTCCGGGGCCTTGGCCCGAGTCCGAGCCCTGGGTCGGGCGGAGCGGAGTTCGCCGTCTTCCGGGGCCTTAGCCCGAGTCCGAGCCCTGGGTCGGGCGGAGTCTCCTATGGCACCTCTGGCGAAGTCTGGTCGCCCGTTGGTCTTACCTTTTGCGTTAAACGCCCCGGTGACTCGGTCGGTTGGTGCGGTGATTTAGTCAGGGTTTCTCCTTATCGGAGGCGGGGCCTAGGGCGAGCCGGAGATGCGCCTGCCGTGAAAGAGGAGACCTCAGGCGAGACGGAGTCCATCTTAGGGTCGGCTGCCCTCGCCCGAGGCTAGGCTCGGGCGTGGCGTGGTCAAGTCACTCGTATGGACTGATCCCTGACTTAAATCAAACCCATCAGGCCTTTGCAGCTTTATGCTGATGGGGGTTACCAGCTGAGAATTAGGCGTCTTGAGGGTACCCCTAATTATGGTCCCCGACAGTAGCCCCCGAGCCTCGAAGAGAGTGTTAACACTCGCTTGGAGGCTTGCATCGCACTTTTTTGCAAGGGGACCAGCCTTTCTCGGAGGTACTTTGTTCCGGTGGGTGCGCGCAGAGCGCACCCGCCGGGTGTAGCCCCCGAGGCCTCGGAGGAGTGGTTTCACTCCTTCGAGGTCTTAATGCCTTGCGCAATGCTTCGGCTGGTCTGGCGGTTCCCTCATGCGAGCAGGGCGTAACCCAGGTGCACTGTCGGGGCCCAAGTTCTCGGGCTGGTATGTTGACGCTGTCAACAGTTCGGCCGGAGCCGGGTTTGCGAGAGCAGCCCCCGAGCCCTCGCACGGAGCGAGAGGACGATCAGGGACAGACTCGACTTTTTATATACGCCCCTACGTCGCCTTTCCGCAAGGAGGAGGGGGGGAGTGCGCCATGTTACCCTCGATGGGCACCGAACATGGTGTCTCCGGTGAGCTGCGATCGGGTAATCCGAGTGGACGTCCGTGCCCCGTTCGTTAGGGGTCGGCTAGGGGCCCGGAGGCACGCCCAAAAGTACCCTGCGGGTGATCTGCCGGACCCGGTCCCCTAGCGACGGGGTCCGAGGGCTCGTTGCCTCCCTCCGATGGGATTCCGTTACAGAGTCGTTCCCGCTGGTCTCGGAAATGTCCTAGGGTACCTCGGGAGCGCAGCCCGAGCCTTGGTTATGTATCGAACGTACCCCTGGTCATCCCTCGCTCGGCGTCTGAGGCGACTGTGAACCCTTCGATGGGCCAGCCTTCGAACCCCTGATCAGTAGGGGGCACGGAGCCCGAGTAGCCTGAGGCGGTCGTGGAACCTTTCGGGGGCCGACCTTCGAACCCCTGACCAGTAGTGGGTGTCGGGCCCACGCGATCTGAGGCGGCTGTTGAACCCTTCGGGGGGCCAGCCTTCGAACCCCTGATCAGTAGGGAGGCTCGGAGCCTAGTTCCTTCACGGGGAAGGATCCCTTTGGGGTTATCCCCCTTCTCGTTCCCTGTTGCAAGAGATAGAGAAAGAAGGAAAAGGGAAAAAGGATTCGAAATTGAACTTCGTGGCGTACCTTTTTCGGCGTGGCCGTTTTGGCGGAGGCGAAGCGTCGCCAGCTGCCCCTGCCGGAAACGTCACCTATTTCGCCGCGGAGTTAATGCGCCGGGGTAAGCGGTCGGCGAGGCTGCCGTTGCGTGCGCGAGCCGTTCGAGGAACAGCTGTTTCGCTTCGCGTTTTTTGAACCCCGCGTCCGGTTCGGGCGATGCGTTGGAACCGTCTCGTCCTTGGTCCTTTATGTACCCCTGAGAGGGTCCAGTGACGATTCTCGACTCCACTTCTCGCCTCCTTCTCAGGTTTTTTGCAACCTGAGAGATCTAGCTAGGAAAAGGAAACCGCCTTCCCCTGTTCTTCGCGCCGCCATCCCTTCTGCCTTGGCGATGGCCGACCGGGTGACCATCCTCTCGCCGCGCGATCCGTGGCCCTTCTCCACGGTGACGGCGGGTGACCTGGAGGACCTCGTCGACGAGGGTTTGCTCCGCCCCCTCACCGATAAGGAGCGGCCGGAATGGATCCCTCCCGCGGGCGAAGTCGCTCCATCCCCTCCGCCGGGGTATGTCGTGAGCTTCATCTCCTTCCATGAGCGGGGATTTGGAATGCCGTCGAGCCGCTTCATGCGGGCCATCCTGTTCCACTACGAGGTGGAACTACACAATCTTACCCCCAACTCCATCGCACAAGCCGCTATCTTTGTAGCGGTGTGCGAGGGGTATCTGGGGATCGCCCCCCATTGGGATTTGTGGACTCACCTCTTCTTTGCCGAGCTTTTTGCTTCGTCGACGAGGGAGAGGAAGGTCCGTGCGGCGGTGCGGGCCGGCGGCTGCACCCTTTTGCTAAGGCAGTCACGGGCGTTGCAGTATATCCCTGCCGTCCTTTCGTCCTCAAACAAGGGCTGGCAGCGCCGGTGGTTCTATCTCCGGAATGACGGAGAGTCGCTCCCGCCGTTCTCATCAGCGGGTCGTCACCGCCGCCCCTGACGCCTGGCGTCACGGGACTCCACACGAGAGGTAGAAGAAACTCGAACCTCTTCTCCAGGCTCTGAAGGTGTTGCGGGAGGAAGGGCTCACCGTCGCGGGAGTGGTTGCCGCCATCCACCGCCGGAGGGTGCTCCCCCTGGCGGAGCGGCGGTTGTCGCTTTGGGAGATGACCCAGGAGGTCGACTGGGAGGGGTCACGGATGTCCCCTGATCCTCTTCCCCACGACGCCCTCTATCAGCGGGTGTCGGTCGCGATGGGGAAGCCGGACCCCCATGCCCTCTCCCAGCCTCGAATGCGCCCCGACCAGGGGTGCGTCGCTCTGGTGAGTGTTCGTCCTTTCCTTCTTCATATACCGGGTCGCTCCCGATTCTCACTATCGATTTTCTTTCTCCCCCCTTTTTAGGAGGTGGGGCGGCACAAACCCTCCCTGCCGCCGGTCCCGGAGGACGCGATGGGTCAGGCGGCGAGGCGGGTCGCCGCGGAGGAGGAGAAGAAGAAGAAGGACGCGGAGAAGGCTCGGGCCCGCAGGCGGAGGCGGGCTCGAGACGCCCTGGAGAAACGTCGTCGTCAGCAGGAGAGGGAAGGGCTTCCCAGGGAGCTGTCGCCGGAGACGTCCGATGATGACGACGACATCGACGATGAAGAGGAGGAGGACGACATGGCCGCACGTCTCGGCCTCAGCCCCGGCTTGGGATGTGGCCGGGGGTCGTCGAGCCAGCCCCCGAGCGGGCCTACATCGTCGGTCCCTGGTGCCGAGGTGCCGGATCCCCGACCTGAGGAGCAGGGGCAACCGAGAGGGTTCTCGTCTCCCCGGCTGGGGGAGCTGACGCCACTCCAAGGAGCCGAGCCGAGGGGTCCGTTCCTCGGGAACCGTCGCCCGCGCCGGCGGCATGCGGGAGCGGTCCTCAGGTTGCCATGGCGGCGCCTGGGCAGTCCGCCTCCCGGGCCTCAGGGGCGTCCGAGGCGAGGGCGGCGCCGGGGCTGTTGGTGAAGCGGACCACGGCGGTGGTTCCAGGAGCGGGAGCCAAGAGACCTCCCCCAGACACCGTGGATCATGATCCGGAGCGGGTAGGTACCTTGGAATCTTTCCGTCCCGGCGCTTCATTCATATGTCCGGGCCGTAATCTTCCCTTTCTCGTTTTCTTCAGCAAACGGAGCATGGCCCTACCGACCTGGCGCCCTCGGAAGGCCCTCAAGACGGCGTTTGTCCAGGCAGCTGGCGCCACCTCGGGCCCTGCCGCTCAGCCGACCCTTTCGCAGGGTGCTCCGCCGCACGGGGCTCAGGCGTCGCATGTTTCGGGGGAGCAGGTCCCCGAGGTGGGCTCCTCTGCCGAGGTGGCCATCGTGACCGGGGAGGCGGCCAGCGCCGATGCGGTCCCGAGCTCGCCAGCCATGTTGGCCATGCCGGCGTCTGCCGCTAACCACCGCAGCTGGCACCGTTCCGGTCGGAGAGCGCCCGGTCCGCCGCCGACGTCGGGGACGGCCCGCGGGCGTCGGCGCCCGAAGCCTCGGAAGAGGTGGGCGCGGACGCGCAGCGTTCCCAGGCGGGCGGCAGCCTTGTCGTTGTGGGGCGGAGCCCCGAGGCCCGGGGCCAGTTGCTCCGATTCCGGACCCGTGAGGCTTCGGGGCCCTATTCTTCGTTCTTGACGACGAAGAAGAGGACCAGTCCTGGGACGAGCTCCGCAAGCGTGCGGAGGCGACAGTGGGGTTTGCTCCGATCGTCGCTGGAGGTTCTCTGCGGGGACGTCCCCAAAAATCCTTCAGGTAATGGTTTCAGACATACCTTCTTGCTTCCGCGAGCGAGGCGTTCGTCGTGAAATCTTGTTTTCCTTTCCAGGACCTGACGGACCGGAGCGCTGCCAAGTCGTCGTTCATTCGCCGCGAGGGCCGTCGTCTGGGGCTCGCTGCGGTCCCTGAGGACTTCGCTCGCCGGGGCTACCGCGCGCCTCTCTCAGCAAGACGCTAAGATAGCGGACCTCCAGTTGCTCTGTGCTGACCTGAAGGCCGAGGCGGCGGCAGCGCGCACGGAGCTTGCCCAGGTTGCCGAGGAGCGGGACCAAACTCGGGGCCAAGCTGCCGAAGCTGAGAGCCGGGCCCAGATCCTTGCGGCCGATCTGGCCGCAGCCCAAGTCGCAGCCTCGGAGCAGCACGTCCGAGCCAGAGGTATGGCTCGACCGTCCTCGGTTCTCAATCTTGTCCGTTTCTTCCGCTTGGGTTTGAGATCTTTCTTCTGGTTGTTCGCAGAGCTCGAGTCTGCCCTCGACGAGTCTGCCAAGGCGCTTGCCGAGGCGCTCGACGGGGCTGCTGAGCAAAGGGAGGCCGATCTTGCGGCTATGTCCGAAGCCGTCTCGGAGGTCTATCGGAAACTCGGTCCCGGCGACGTCCCTTCAGGGAGCTCTCCCCAAAGCCGTCTTCAAGCCCTTGGCGATTACGCGCGTGGTAAAGTCCGCGGGGCGCTGCACCACGGCGTCAGGCGGGCCTTCGCCGTGCTCGCTTCCCACTACGTCGTGGACTTGGAGCGGGTCAGCGAGGGGTACTGTCTGCCTGACGAAGACGAGGCAGCCCTGGCGGAGATTCAGCGGCTCGACGCGGTCGCTGCGGGTCCGAGCGCGTCGCTGGAGACCGTCTTCGAAGCGGAGATTCTTCCTCCTGCGCCGCCGCCGGAAGCGGAGGTGGACTTTACCGACGGCGGGGGCGGAGTTGAGGGCGCGGCTCCTGCCCGAGGCGACGCCTGATTTTAGTTGGGACAATTTCTGATGGGTGTGTGATTCGCCGTGGCCACTGGGGCCTGAACATTTTACTTCTTCTTCCGTGAAGTCATGCTTCTTTTTGTTTCGATTTTCGCGCCTGGCTCGTAGTGTCGACAACAGGGTGATTTCCCGAGCTGGGTCCTTTTTCGCGGCAGGCGACGAGCGAGGTGTCCCTAGCCCGGAAGCATAGGTGTTCCCCAGCTCAGTCGGTCTCGCCACTTTACTCGTACCCAAGTTCGCTCCTCAGGACTCTGTTTCTGACGCATCCGGGAGAACGCAGAAAACCCTTCTTGACCGAAAAAAGAGTTTTTTCTGACGCGGAACGGTACGTCCGAACTCGATGAGAGGGGTTCCCCTTTTTAGCCCCCGAGGGAGGGTCGGGCTCTGCCGGGGCGAGGCCGACCCTTCCTTGATAATTGATTCGTATGTATGAGTGGGGA